>JAWNNB010001121.1:0-40268 GCA_035043285.1 Drosophila subsilvestris
AATACTAATAAACAAAACTAATCCTAAGGAAATCATAAAGAGAGAAAACTAAAGAATATAAAAACAAAAGTAAAAATAATAAAAATATATATGTATAAAATAATAGAGTATATTAAATTTGGCCTCCCTTTCGTGTCGAGGTATGTAGTGGAGGGTGATAGGTAGGGGGTAGTGGTGCTTGGGAAGGGTCCCTTCACAAAACTAAGTTTTTTTCCTATCATAGTCATACACTAAGAACAATATTATTTTTAAAATCCCACGTGTGTAACGCTTTTTCCGAAATTTTGACCAAAAAAAATTATAAAAATATAATTTTAATAGAAAATTGTTTTTAATAACCAAAACTACATTTTTCCAATAATTTCATTAAATTCCTATTACACTATCCGACACGTTTTTTCCTTAAGGAACAAAACCAAATTTTTCTTAAAGGCTTAGAAATGGTTTGATGAAATTTTTATTTTCTATGGCAGAACTTTTTTTTTAAGAATGTTTGAAAACTGGTTTTTTTTTTAAATCTTTTTTCAGAGGTAGCGCTTCTTTTTTTCACATAACACAAGTATCTTAGGTCTGGTTGTAAACAAATTTTACATTCTGGAACTTTTCTATTCTGGAAATATAATTTAAACAGGTAGAAGTAAAACCCAAAAAATTTATGATTTCAGCTTACCGACTGGGAAATATAAAGCATTCAAATGCAAAAATTATGATTTTTGTGCAGTATTTTTTACGAAATTTTGACTTTAAAAACTCAGGAAAAGTCGAAAAAAATAATATCCTGTTTTTTTTTTTGTGTATAGGTTTATTTTTTATGCGTCGTTTAAGGTATTGCTCCTTCAAACCTTCAAAAAGGTATTGTTTACTAATTTTTTAGCTCCAAAGTTTCTCCATAGATTTTAATGGACTTTCGACTTTTCCTGAGTTTTTAATGTCAAAGTTTCGTAAAAAATACTGCACAAAAATCATAATTTTTGCATTTGAATGCTTTATATTTCCCAGACGGTAAGCAGAAATCCAAAGTGTTTGGGCTTTACTTCTAGCTGTTTAAATTATATTTCCAGAATAGAAAAGTTCTTCACAACTAGACAGAAGATACTTGATTTATATAAAAAAAGAATTGCAATTTTGTTTTCAAAATTAATAATTATTTAATTCTTTGTGGTATCACCATTGGCATTTAAAAAATATCCATAGGATTCCTTTTAAAATTATGTTGAGATAAGATCACAGGTGCTACAACGTTGTGCAAATGATATTTTGACTCGAAATATTCATCGTCGCCTAAAGGAGTTGGTTTTAATGGCAAGGATACCTACCAAAAGGTACCTTCAACATTTTCAAATAAAAATAGCTTAAGTTGGTTCAAGGAAAAATCAAATTGAAGTGATTCAGAGTGGTCACGCATTATAATTTCGGGTGCGTGACATAGCGCCTAGTGTCATAACGCCATCAACTTTTGAATGGATAAAAAAATCAATGAAATTACCGATAAGAAAAATACCGTTCATTATGTTATATCTCTAAGTTTCTAGTTCTAGCACAATGACTAGCTTAGTTTAGAGTTAGTTTATCACTGGTCTGTAAATAAAGTACACGCGAAATGGAAGCTTTTGGAATCCTTCATCGCCACATTGGCTATAAAATTACAGAAGCATGGCCGATTTCACCAATTCCTCGAACTTATTCGAGATGAGGACTATGCTTCGTCCGTAATCCTAGCTTATGCTTTTGATGGAGACTTAACCACGCTGAACACAAAGCGCAAAAAGCAGAGAGTCAAAGACAATCTGATTTATGAGCTTCTCAAGGTCCTGGACGACTCCAAAATTTCTTTGACAAAATTTTTCGATTATCTGATTAATCAAAAAAATGACTTTATCAAGTAGGACACCAAATTTAAGGCGTCGTCTTCTGATTTTCAATCCGAAGAGGAAGAAATGGATAATACTTTACCATTCACACAAATGTTTGACTTTTTAAAATGTATGCGCATCAGCACATTCCAGCTGTAGGAATTTTCCGTCTATTTGTGCAGTATATTATTCAACAGCATGATTATTTCCATCCATCCAGAAAAATCCACCTCAATAAGCCGGAAAGGACAAGTCCCAGCCATCATCATAAAGGCCCATCAGTCTCCTAACGTGCCTATCACCGATTTTTTAAAAGCTGCTCCTAAATCGTATCAAGCAATACCTATCCATAAACTGTTCAATCCCAATGCACCAATTGGATTTCGCGAAATACATGAAATAGATTACTCAGACAAGTAAACCGGATAGTCTCTAAGATACAAAATGCATTAGAAAGACGAGAGTATTGCTCCGCTGTTTTTCTAGATGTCACCCAAGTTTTAGACCGTGTCAGCCTGGATGGCATAAAATATTGGAGTCATACCTACAGTAAAAAAGTTTCGCAGTAAGATGCAAATATTAGCTCTCTGAATATCATCCTTTTGAAACTGGCGTACCACAGGGTAGCTAGCTTGGACCGCATATCATCTACACAACAGACATTTGCTCATGATATTGCCATTCTAAGTCTTTATTCCCCCGTAAAGATATATGCCAACGCCATTAGGCCACCACTTTGAGACTCGCTTAAATTTTTAGTGATGTTATGAAAGTATTGTTTTCTTTTATTATTACGGTTTTTTGCTTATGCCAAGTCAAAGACTGCAAAAGTCTATTGGGATGGGCCTTAGGCTTGACCTGATACTTTGCTTTTACCCTGGCGATTTCATCCTTAAGTCTTTATTAATATTTTCATTCCATATGTATAGTTCTCAGTATATTCGATTGAGCTCTCTCAAAATGTTTAGCTATTCAGCTTCTTCAATAGCGTAGATTTAGATAGCGAAATGTTTGTAAAATAATGACACAAGATTTAAGCTGTATTATATGTATATGCAAGTATGTGTTTATTTGCCGTGGGTGCCGATGTGGTAATTGAAGAGGGGATTAATTAAACAGGCGGATTTTGAGTTGGTTCATGTTTAAGTGGTAACAATTTGTTTGATCTGATATGAAATGCGTGGCAGTCAGGACTCTGTGTCAGCTCGAAACGACAAAAAACAACAGATTATGGCGACGATCCAATCTCAGTGTTTTACTGCGCAGACGAGGCGATGCAGTCTCTAAGAGAGAATATTCAATAAACAAAATACCGTAATAATAATAAAAACACTGTTTTTATAACAGCACTAAAAATAAAATCGTTGGCTTCGATTTTGGCCCTCTGCTGACGAGATGTTGATTGCGAAATACAATAGTCTTATTTATTTGTGGAGTCTTTTGTGGGACACCCATACAAAACTATACATTTATTGGTTTTAAAATATATGTATTTGCTGGTATAAACAGGTAAAAACTGCTAGTTTCTTTTGCAAGTATAGGGGTAAACGGAAAGCAGAACATATGCCTTTTTCCGCGAGATAGAGCCGTGCCGACTTCTGCTCTATAGTATATCATAATTAATGAGCTCTTTACAAGCCCAGTCCGGCAACTCTGTTTTGTACTCCCAGTCGACACCCTGAAAATAAAAATTTGTTTATATATGTATTATTATTCCACAACGTTCTGATTTCAAGATTATTTTCATTTTTTTTTGCTGTTTATGTAAGTGTATACTAATATTCCTTCTACACCCAGCGAAAAAAAGATTAAATTGGTCGAAGAAAAAATCAAATTGAAGTCATTCAGAGTGGTGACGCAGTGTCATAACGCCATCAACTTTTAAAAAGTTGTAAAGTGCATTAAGAATCAATGAGATTACCGATAAGAAAAATACCGTCATTATGTTATATCTCTAAGCATTTTTCTAGTTTACTACACAATGACTAGCTTAGTTTAGAGTTAGTTTATCACTGATCTGTAAACAAATTGCCTGCCAAATGTAAGCTTTCGGTTAGCTCACAGATTTTGAGAACAACAAGCTCGTTGGAATGCTAAAACGCCACATTGGGTAAAAAAATTACAAAATCATGGCCGATTTCACCAGCTTCTCGAAGTTATTCGATCTGTAAACAAATTGCCCGCCAAATGGAAGCTTTCGGTTAGCTCACAGATTTTGCGAACAACAAGCTCGTTGGAATACTACAACGCCACATTGGCTTAAAAAATTACAAAAGCATGGCCGATTTCACCAATTTCTCGAAGTTATTCGAGATGGGGACTATGCTTAGTCGATGGAGACTTAACCACGCTGAACACAAAGCAGAGAGTCAAAGAAAATCTGATTTATGAGCTTATCGAGGATCTGGACGACTCCAAAATTTCTTTGACAGAATTTGTATACCCGTACTCAAAGAGTTAAGGGGTATACTGTATTTGAGGTAAAAGTGAGTGTGTAACGCAGAGAAGGAAATTTGTCCGACCCCATAAAGTATCAGTAACACGAAGTATCGTAGAGAATGACCATATCTACTAGATTGTCAAATCTGGTAAAGATCGGATCATTATTATAGCCAGAATAAAGAAATTAATTTTTAGTTGCTTCCCCCACCTCCTGTGGCGGTGCTGACGCTACTCATTATCTTTCTCGCTCGCACACACTCTGCCCTGTGCAGTGCGCGAGTATTCTCTAGAGGAGGAGATGTAGAATCTAAATTTTAGATGTGGAATATACATTTAAGATGTAGATGTTAACTGATGTAGCAAAAACATGTAAAATATTTAAAAATTCTACATGAATCATAAGCTCACAAATATATATACTGACTGAGTACTGGTATAAAAGTAGAGTCGCGTCCAGAAGCGACTCACACGTTCCTTCTCGTTTTTTCTCGCTGTATCTATGCATATTTAAGAAAACACGAACATGTGAAATATGTTTCAAATCTCTGCAATATGTGTCTATACTTTATAAGGGGAAATATTTATACAATTTTTTGTATATTGTATTGGTTTTTGCATCATATTGACGTAACAAAGGGTTTATTGCAAACATGTTTGGCGCGGAAAAGGCGTCAGTTTTACACACGTTCGTTACTATATTTGTATGTTAACAAATGTATGTATATTTCGAGCTTTGGGCACCGAGCTTGAACGCAGACTTTTCATAAAAATGAATGAAAATGTTTTTAAAATGAACCAGAAAATTGAAAAATATAAATATGTGATTAACCTTATATTTCCAAGCATGCAGGTACATGAGCAGATCTTTGGCATTGGGATCTCTATAGGTAACCTTGCATTCATGACAAAATGGATCATATGTTGTTTTATTAAGATCAAACAAGTGGAGTGGCTCTTCGTGACCAGTCTGTGTAGTATCCTTTAAAATAAAAGATGATTTTAAAAGAACTTCTGTCTTAACAGATGAAATTTTACATACCTCTGTAATTGAAGCAACCATTGATGTTAATGTCGAATTCTGTGCTCCTATCTCCATTACACCTTCATTTTCTGAAGACTTTTTAAATTCACTTTTTAGTGGATTTTTCATTGGAACATCTCCGCTTTCTTCAACTCCCAACCAATTTTCGGCATTATGAATTTTTATTAGATTGTTGATTAGCTGATCGTCACTTTTTCCTCCGATGTCGCCACCTCGTCCTTTAGAGGGACCAAACACATCGTGGTTGTACAAAGGATCATTTACAATAGGATAACCTGCCAATATAATAGTCTTTGTTCTTCTAAGCATTACAAACGCTCCTCAATAAATTTTTACCTAAATATTGTAGATGTACTCTTATTTGGTGCATGCGTCCGGTGAGTGGTTTGCACAGAACAATGCTGCTGTCACCAACTTCAGAAATCCTTTGAAACGTTGTCTTGCAGTCTTTGCCGTTTGGAGATACCCTACAAACTCCAATTTTGTAGCTGACAACTTGTATAGGTTCATTACATTGAATTAATCCACTGTAAAAAGTATATAGCGTATATTTTCGAATTCTTACGGTATTTTCGTAGCTTACTCGGGAAAACGACCCTCCACGCGACAAACATATTCTTTTTGTACTTGTCTATTTCGTATTTGTTGTTCCAATTCCCGGGCTTTCTTTGAAGTGCGCCCAAATATAAGAAGTCCAGATGTAAGACGATCTAGTCGGTGTATAGTTCTTAGGTTCTTCAGGTTTTGCGACTTGGCCAGTATGAACACCACAGTATTATGTCTATACCGACCACACGGGTGTACCTGGTAATTTTGTTTTTTAAGGAAATTTTGTTTGCGATTTGTTATTGTATTTTAATGGACTTACTGGTATTGAGGCCGGCTTATTTACAACCACAATGTCTTCATCCATGTGCACTATAGTAATAGACTGCATACTTACAGGGACTTCATGCCTTTAATACAAAATACATTTAACTAGAATTTGTTCACGTGTTTTGTGCATACATATATACTAATATACCTATGAACGACATTTAAAAGTAAATCATTGTGCTTGAGTCTATAGTCTAAAGGAACTTTTTCATAATTTACGGTTAGTTTTCCAGTCTCAATGCTGCGCTTATATTCTTCAGCAGGATGCGCACGGAACTCACGAGCGAACACGTCTAGGATCTTCTCGCCAACCCAACGCCCTTTTGTAAATGTCGTGAACGTGAAAAAATAAGGATATACCTTCCGAAGGCCTTAAAGGTATACAAAATCATTAAAAATATATTTATTTAAGGCTAACGTTTTTACCGTTTTCAAAATAATAAGACGTCTCGTCATATTTTTCATCGGTCAAGCCAGGTCTTTTAGTTTTAAGAGATTTGGTGTCTAATTTGATTCTCTTTGTATCAGTTAATTTGTCGTCGATAATATTCTTACGTTTATCGGCCAATGGTGATAGATCTTTCTTTATTGTTGATAGAAGCTGGAAATAAAAATTGATGTTTATGTCGGATCGTAAGATTATTCTCAATAAATGTTGGTCAGTGGCTGTGCAGTGAACTGACTACAAGGTTGTTCGCAGTGTATTTTCTTCTACTGTCTCTTTTACATTGTTTTCCGTTATTCCTCTCCCTTGCCATTTTTATTATATATATATACCTACAATGCTGTTTCGTTTTGTTGAGACAGCGTGGAATTAGAAACTCGCTCGAAGAGGATCCTAGTAGAGGTGTTGGTAAGTGCGAGTAAGTGGAAAAGTCGTTGAGGAACTTGGCAGTGAACAAGGTGCAGGGAGTCGGAGACCCTGGCTATGGCCTTCTTTCGCCTTGGATACAACGAGGATCTGCAGAAGGCGGAGCCACAAGTCACGGCTCCCTAAGCTACCAACCCAACGTCGCACAGTGGGGCCTCAGCCGCAAAGTGGTGGCAGAAGTCAATGCATTTTTTTAACGCTTTGGATAAATCCAATACACGAATTCGATAGAGTATTTTCCAAAGCTTTCAAAAATAAAGTTTAAAAATAATCGGACTTTTAGTTTAGGAGATATGAGCAATCAAGTTGAAAATTATTTCCGTGTGCAACAATTTATTAAACTTTTATTGACATACTGCATCTTTCAGGTAGAATACAAATTAAACTGTGTGAGGTATCATTTTGTTTTTGATATAATTTACTAGGTGTATTAATTTTTATCAATATTCAATAAAAAACTGCTTCGTTGCACAGACAGTTCTAGAGAAAAACGTACTTTCCAAACCATCTAAGTTTTTTGCTGTTTTTCAACTTTGACTTGAATTTAAAAAAAAACTACATTTTTGCTTTCCCAAAATATTTTTTGTTCGTGCTCTTTGCATATTTCTTTACCTAAATCAAGGTCAATACATGCAGTCTTGGGTTTTTTGGCTTCTACATGGATAACAGTGACGCTCCTCGCACGAAAAACGGCAAAAAATGGGCTGTCGCAGCTCAAATTACCATACAAAATCAAAATTTTTACGTTTTTTGTGTGAGGTAGCGTCACTGTTATCGATGTAGAAGCCAAAAAACCCAAAAGTGCACGTATGGACCTTTGATTTAGGTAAAGAAATATGCAAAGAGCCCGTATACAAAATATTTCGGGACATCAAAAATGTAGTTATACCCGTACTCAAAAAGAGTTAAGGGGTATACTGTATTTGTGGTAAAAGTGGATGTGTGCAACAAAGAGAAGGAAAATTTTTCCGACCCCATAAAGTATATATATTCTTGATCAGTATCAATAGCCGAGTCGATAGAGCCACGTCTGTCTGTCTGTCTGTCTGTCCGTCCGTCTTGTTTGACGCCTCGTTCTCAGAGACTATAAAAGCTAGAGCAACCAAATTTTGTTTCCAGACTCATGTGATATCACACTGAATCAAGTTTCTTTCCAAATTGTGCCACGCCCCCTCCGCCTTTACAAAGGACGAAAATCTGTGGCAGCCACAATTTTGAAGATACGATAAAACTAAAAACGCAGTATCGTAAGGAATGACCATATCTACCAGGTTGCCAAATCTGGTACAGATCGGATCATCATTATGGCCAGAATGAAGAAATTAATTTTCAGTTGCTTCCCCACCTCCTCTGGCGATGCTGACGCTATCATTCTCTGTCTCGCTCGAACACACTCTGCCCTGTGCAATGCGCGAGCAACCCCTAGCGGAGGAGATGTAGAATCTAAATGGTAGATGTAGAATAGCTGTTCTACATGTATAATCTACATTTTAGATGTAGATGTAGTTAACAAATGTAGCAAAAAAATTTAAAATGTAAAATTTTAAAATTTCTTTTTAAATTACAATCATAAGCTCACAAATTTATATACTGACTGAGTACGGGTATAAAAGTAGAGTCGCGACTAGAAGCGACTCACGTTCCTTCTCGTTTTATTTAAATTCAAGTCAAAGTTGAAAAACAAAAAAAAATCAGGCACTAATGTACTAATGAAACTATATACTCAGGTACACTCAATAATTTAACCATTTTTAAGGTTTCGCTACCTAAATTATGTTGTTAGCTATTAATCCATTTGCAGGTAAGTCTTTTTAACTTCGACCTACCTTTTTCAAAAGTTTTTTAGCATTGCATATGCAGGTTGGCCGTTATAATTGACATGAATTTGACCAAGTTTTTTAACCTGTCTTTTATTTTGCCAAAGGTGGTATATGCATATGTATATATATTGCAGTCCTTTTTTGGATGATTCCTTAATTGAAGAGGAAAATTTGGAATATGGCATTTCCCCATTGCATACCAGAATAAGATGTATGGAGTTTATTTTAAAACTTACATATACCATCCCGCGAACGGAAGAATCTTTTGACGATAGGAACGTGAGTCGCTTCTGGACGCGACTCTACTTTTATACCCGTACTCAGTCAGTATATAAATTTGTAAGCTTATGATTAAAATTAAAAAAAAAATTTTAATTTTACATTTTTTTGCTACATTTGTTAACTACATCTACATGTAAAATGTAGATAATACATCTAGAACAAATATTCTACATCTACCATTTAGATTCTACATCTCCTCCGCTAGGGGTTGCTCGCGCATTGCACAGGGCAGAGTGTGTGCGAGCTAGACAGAGAATGAATAGCGTCAGCAGCGCCAGAGGAGGTGGGGGAAGCAACTGAAAATTAATTTCTTCATTCTGGCCATAATAATGATCCGATCTGTACCAGATTTAGCAATCTGGTAGATATGGTCATTCCTTATGATACTGCGTTTTTAGTTTTATCGTATGTTTAAAATTGTGGATGCCACAGATTTTCGTCCTTTGTGATGGCGGAGGGGGCGTGGCACAATTTGGAAAGAAACTTGATTCAGTGTGATATCACATGAGTCTGGAAACAAAATTTGGTTACTCTAGCTTTTATAGTCTCTGAGAACGAGGCGTCAAACAAGACGGACAGACGGACGGACAGACAGACATGGCTCTATCGACTCGGCTATTGATACTGATCAAGAATATATACTTTATGGGGTCGGAAAATTTTCCTTCTCTGCGTTACACACATCCACTTTTACCACAAATACAGTATACCCCTTAACTCTTTTGAGTACGGGTATAAAAAACGAGAAGGAACGTGTGAGTCGCTTCTGGACGCGACTCTACTTTTATACCCGTACTCAGTCAGTATATAAATTTGATAGCTTATGATTAAAATTAAAAAAAAATTTTAATTTTACATTTTTTTGCTACATATGTTAACTACATCTACATCTTAAATGTAGATTATACATGTAGAACAGATATTCTACATCTACCATTTAGATTCTACATCTCCTCCGCTAGGGGTTGCTCGCGCATTGCACAGGGCAGAGTGTGTGCGAGCGAGACAGAGAATGGATAGCGTCAGCATCGCCAGAGGAGGTGGGGGAAGCAACTGAAAATTAATTTCTTCATTTTGGCCATAATAATGATCCGATCTGTACCAGATTTGGCAATCTGGTAGATATGGTCATTCCTTACGATACTGCCTTTTTAGTTTTATCTTATCTTCAAAATTGTGGCTGCCACAGATTTTCGTCCTTTGTGAAGGCGGAGGGGGGCGTGGCACAATTTGGAAAGAAACTTGATTCAGTGTGATATCACATGAGTCTGGAAACAAAATTTGGTTACTCTAGCTTTTATAGTCTCTGAGAACGAGGCGTCAAACAAGACGGACAGACGGACAGACGGACAGACAGACAGACAGACAGAGACTCGGCTATTGATGCTGATCAAGAATATATATACTTTATGGGGTCGGAAAATTTTCCTTCTCTGCGTTACACACATCCACTTTTACCACAAATACAGTATACCCCTTAACTCTTTTTGAGTACGGGTATAAAAATACGATATTTTGACCATGGTTGTATGGAAGCTTTACCTTATATAGATCTGATCAAATTGATTATTTTATATGGTTTAGAATATAAGAATCCCCCTCGGAGAACTACCATCTTACCGCGACCATCTTGGGGCTTAGTAAGCGTAAGGAACCAAAGAGCTATACCGGCGGAAGTGTATGCTGCCAGAAGGGCGACCCAAGCCGTAGTTCCAAAAAGTAGTTCACCCTGGCGGTAGGGATAAAACGGATCCGTTATGAGGGAATGTCCGATAACGTATATAAGGAGGACGGAGGCTGAGACCCTACGCAAGCGGCTTTCGGGGCATCGACAAAATACCTTCGTGGTATTAGCCAACGACCCCTGATACGCTGACTGCAAGAGAAAGGCGCATAAAGAAGAAGCACGAGCAAAACGTGCGGATATATGAGCGGCTAAACGGAGTTGTTCCTGCCAACGGAGACCAAGCTCCCCCGAACGCACACGCGACGGTGACAGAAGACCCCAAACCGTCGACTTCAGCGTCAGCAGCAGCTGGCCCGAAGGTGGACTAACCCTCAACGTCATCGTCTGCAAATGCGCAGAACACGGCGAGTGCCAAGGCACCACAGACGTCTTGTGGAGAGAAGGCACCGGTGGAACCGACTGGTCAAGGTTCTAGCGGCAGAGGACGAATGACTCCACGAAAGCTTCGGAGTCGAAGAGGGCGAAACCAGAGAACCAGCCTAGATCGCCGCCTGAGCTGCTGCCATCATCGACCGAAGTCACCAGAGGGGAAGATATCGGACGGCAATTGGCTGAAGGCAGAATCGGAGATCCTGACCGCCATGAAGGATGCTATTTTGCGCGCAGATAACCCGTTTGTCTGCGAGGTCAAGGGTATCAAGTAGTATAAGGGAGCCAAGGCAGTGGCCTATGATAATGCAGAAATTCTTGAGTTTCTCAAAACCGCGGTCCAAGGTTTTGGTGAACTATGGCCAGGAGCGGCACTCTGCGTGGTCCCCACGGATCAGATTCCCAGGAGAACGATTTCTCCCCCGATAAAGGCGGATGAAGACACACTCGTTCTGATCAAGGCACAGAACCGGATCCTTGAGAAATCTGGATCAGTATTGGTCAGGAAAGCCTTGCCAAACTCCTTGCAACGGACTGCCGCATATATTTTGGTATGGGCATGAACAGCATGAAGGTGCAGATTAATCTGCATCACTCAAGTGTACCATCGGCGGACCTGCTGCGGCTTATGGGCGAGATGGTGGTAGACGTGACCCTCATCCACGAGCCCTGGATCGTAAGTGAAAGGGTTCGGGGACTGAACGGTCGCGGATAGCGCCTTCTCATGCCACAATCCGCGGGTAAGCCAAGAAGCTGTATTGTGTTAAGGGACGAGCTTAATGTTCTGTTTCTTCCAGGTACAGCACTCCGGACTTAACGGTGGCCCTATGTGAGAGGAAAGACGGGAAAAACCTATACCTGGCCTATGAATACCTGCTGTATGAAGAAGAATACCTACCCTCGGAGGATTTCAGGGCCCTGATCCACCAAGCACGGAAGGAGGGACTCGAGATTGTCTTAGGCTGAGACGTACGAACACGAATTATTGAGGAGAGTCGCTGTTCGAGTACATTCTGTCCACAAATCTTGTTGTGTGCACCCGGGGCGACCACCACACCTTCCGCAACAGGAACCGTGCAGAGGTTATAGATATAACACTGGCCTCGAATAGAGACTCCCTTACCATCGATGACTGGCACGTGTTGAGTGAGATTTTCTTTTCGGACCACAAGGAAACAAAGATATGCCGAGGTATACCGAAATCGAGGATCTCGTACGAGACATAATGGCACCAGACTAGATTATCGGGGCCGTTAAATCATTCAGACACCGGGGCCGTATGATATCCGACCAGCCATGCTGCAAGTAGCTTGCTTGCAAATACTACCATAGCTACCATTTTCGAAGGAAGCCTCCAAACTGGGTACGTTCCCCATGGGTGGAGGGAGGTGAGAGTGGTCTTCATCACCAAGGCCGGGAAGAAATTTCTCCAAAGTACTACAGAACCATCAGTCTGTCCTTATTTTTGCTATAAACGATGGAACGACTAATCTATATAAATAACGAGAAGGAACGTGTGAGTCGCTTCTGGACGCGACTCTACTTTTATACCCGTACTCAGTCAGTATATAAATTTGTGAGCTTATGAGTAAAATTAAAAAAAAAATTTTAATTTTACATATTACATTTTTTGCTACATTTTTTAACTACATCTACATGTAAAATGTAGATAATACATCTAGAACAAATATTCTACATCTACCATTTAGATTCTACATCTCCTCCGCTAGGGGTTGCTCGCGCATTGCACAGGGCAGAGTGTGTGCGAGCGAGACAGAGAATGAATATCGACAGCAACGCCAGAGGAGGTGGGGGAAGCAACTGAAAATTCATTTCTTTATTCTAGCTATAATAATGATCCGATCTGATTCAGATTCGGCAATCTGATAGATATGGTCATTCTCTACGATACTGCGTTTTTAGTTTTATCGTATCTTCAAAATTGTGGAAGCCACAGATTTTCGTCCTTTGTAGGGGCGGAAGGGGGCGGGGCGAAATTTTGAAATACACTTGTAACAGTGTGATATCACATTAGTCTGGAAACAAAATTTCGTTGCTCTAGCTTTTATAGTCTCTGAGATCCAGGCGCTCATCGGGACGGACAGACAGACAGACGGACAGACAGACATGGCTCTATCGACTCGGCTATTGATGCTGATCAAGAATATATATACTTTATGGGGTCGGAAAAATTTCCTTCTCTGCGTTACACACATCCACTTTTAGCACAAATACAGTATACCCCTTAACTCTTTTTGAGTACGGGTATAAAAATGGAGAGATAAAAATGTATAATGCATCATCACGTAAGAACGGCTGGGCAGATTTGGCTTAATTTTGTATTCAGTTGTTCGGATTTGCCAAAAGAATGAAAAACCATCGACTGAGAAAAAATTGATTTTTAGAACGGCTGGGACGATTTGGCTCAAATTTTGTTGAGCTGTTCGTATATGCCAAATAAATGTTTTTACGAAGGAAAATTTTGGAAAAACCAAACTTCGATCGCGAAAAATTGATTTTACATTTATTTTTTTATGGATGTAGGCAGCGATGCCAGCGATGGTCATAAACCGTTCTTTGATTGATATTTAACTGTGCATCATTGTTTTGTATAAAAGCATAAAGTTCGACATGATCATACTGTTTTTCACGCTCCAGTCCTTTGTTGAAAAGGTCGTGTATTTCACGATTAGGCGCTGTCATACCTAAGAAAGCTAATGTTTGCTTGCCATCATCAAGCAAAGGTCTTCAAAAGAGATCAATGCTTTGTTGTAAATTTCAGGTGTATAGTCCATGTTTATGTCACACGTTTTGCGCCTTCTCCTTTGAAAAACTTTTGACGAATTATTCCACGTATAATATTCGGGTACTTCGGCGTATAAAAATGCTTTCACAAAATCATCTGCTTGACACAACGCAAAAATGCAGTTACGAGTTGTTGCTGGTGGTTGCGCAGCATTGCATTTCCGGGTGTGAAAAAAACGCGTTGACCGTTTTTAAGATGAACAGCTAAACGAACTACAGTTGGATGATAATATGCGCCATACTGCTTCATTTGAACTGATGTATCTGCCCATTTGAAATTGAGTGTTTTCATCGGTGACATTAACAACTGCTCCAAAAACTGCCATATTACTTCCCTTATTGATGTATTTTGCATATGTATTTAATAGATTGAACTGAATTGCAGACCTCTACGTTTATATGCGCTTTATAAATCTTAGATAATAACGGTGAATATGGAACAACCCAAAATTATCAATCTCCAAATCTTGATTTTGAACTCTCAAAGTTACTGAATCGCCATTATCTTCAGTTGATCGACACAACTTGTGACGCATTTCGCGTTAGCCGGCCCAAATTAAATCGTCTCGACATTTAACTTTAAAAACCACACTGGTTGGCTTAAAACGCACACATTTTCAAAAGCTTACTTACAGAAATTGCAATTTTATCAGAAAACAAATTTCTACACAGAAATGTATACAAACACAATCTGTCATAAAATGTTCCGTTCTACAGAATAACAAAAAATGAAATGAAATAGGCGTTCAAACACACATTTTGTGACCAAGTTCGAGTTTTTTTTTTAATATTTAATTGTTGAGGAACCTATATATAGAAAGTAAAAACTTTTTTTTAGAAACAATTCCACATACTCTGGCTTAGAGATGGGCATGGACTGCAATTTTCCGACACGACCCAACACGGCACGAAAATGAAAATTTCAAACACGCACTAGCACGCACGGCTAAAAATTTTCGGAACACTGTCCAACACGAAACAATATACATTTTTTGTATACCTTAATTAACCTTGATTTTACCTACATATAGGTTCTTATTTACATATTTTTGTATGAAAATAACGGTTTTCAAGGTTAGAGCTTAATAAGCGTGTACCAGCGTTCATTTAATATTTGTCCCGAGTAAGAAACACCCTCACGCTTGTAGCCGAGCTGGCTGGAATGGCTATGCAGCTTTTGGGATTTAATGTTCACACTAAACTAGTTCTAAACACACACTCAACGAGAGGGAAGAAATTTATTTTCAGTTCCTTCCCCCACCTCCTCTGGCGTTTCTGACGCTACTCATTCTCTTTCTCGCTCTCACACACTCTGCCCGGTGCAATGCGCGAGTGTCCCCTCGCGGAGGAGATGTAGAATCTAAATGGTAGATGCAGAATATTTGTTCTACCCATATAATCTACTTTTTAGATGTAGATGTTGATAACAAATGTAGCAAAAAATGTAAAATGTAAAACTAAAAATAATTTTTTTAAATTTCAATCATAAAGTCACAAATTTATATACTGACTGAGTACGGGTATAAAAGTAGAACCGGGTCCACGGAAGCGACTCACACGTTCCTTCTCGTTATTAATTAGTTTCCAGATATTTCTATGACGGGCGAGTCCCAAAGGTTGCCTTAACCGACGGCGATGGCATATACCTTTACGGGAAAATATCCTTAAACACCTTGATGGCCCATTTAATCGCTAAAATACTTAGAGAAACTTACAAAAGACGAAATTAGACTCCCAAAAACTCCTATAGCTGCTGTGCCCAAAAAGTTAAATTCATAAAACAAAACCCCGAACAATTTTCATATGAATTCTTTAGCTTTAAACTAGAGTGATGTCGGTCTGACTGTATGTCTGTTTCTATGTACATATGTACGTCTATTCGTTAGTCTATGTATCCAACTAAACTTTCACAATTGTAACGGCAATTGTAAGTTTTCAAGAAATGAAATATTGAAAGTTGGTTGCGTTACTTGAAAAAAGTCATCGAAATTCATTTATGTATTAGTCGTGTAAATAAGGTAAAAAACTTTGGCATGCCGAAGGTGCGTCTTGTAGTCTCCGAAATTCTAGCGTTCACACAAAAGCACGTGGCTGCATGATTTCGGCTACCAACGATAATTAAGAGCATAAAATGAAAACTACAAAATGAAGAAATAGGTAGAAGGCTATGTGGACTTGGCTGTTAATGATGCTAAAAGAGCTTTAAGTGTTCTGTATACAAAAGTATTCTAAAAGGTACGGAAAGAAAAACAATGGGCAGCACACTTTAGAAGCAAAAGCTGCCACTACATAAAAGCAGAAGGTACTGGCACAAATAAATGCGGAAACAGCACGACCATGCAGCTGCCCGCCAACTTGAAAAAAGTAGCTCGTTAGAGAACCACAATAATGACACTAGGAATGATGCACAGAGCCACCACCAACCCCAACAAATAGCGTTTTGCCGAGGAAAGGAAGGTTGAAATGAGAAATAATTATGACAATTTCGCGGATAAAAATATGAAGGTAAGTAAAACGGGTGGTGTTCGTCCGACGAGTCTTATCATAAAACCAACAAAGACATTACAAATCTGATGCTTTTAAATGTCTTTGTTTTTATGCTACACAAGGGCTTTAGTGTTACACTTCGTAACTTTTTTGTCAAAACAGCTAAAAAGATACATATGTACATATGTATGAGTTTCAGATTAACCAATCTTGAACATTTTTAAAGTTATGTGAATTTTTTCCCTTCACATATTTTAACTACATACATATGTATATGTACATATGTACTTATTTTTTATTTTTAATTTATTTTATTTTTAATTTTTATTGTAAGCCATGCTTGAACCTGTAACTTCTTTCGAATCCTGTTTCCTCACAGGTAGTTACTTCGTACAAACAAGTCCTTTTCAATTTACATATGTATATGCACATTTAATAGAATGTACATATCCTTTTCAATTTACATATGTATATACACATTTAATAGAATGTACATACATACATATATACATACATAGGATTTTTTTAAATCGTAAAAACCAACCAATTGTAGATTAGCCTGTAAAGTATGCACTTTCGACAATATTATATCGGAATTGAATGAAAGTATTAACACACGGCCATATTGTACATACGTATGTATGTAAGTATACATATATATGTAGTATAAATGGTTGCACCCTTATACCATCTTGGAAAGATTTAGACATACATATGTACACTCCTCTCCACTTGAATAGGACACCCCTTTAGTGCAGTTTTCTATCATCGACTGCTCTCAAACCAAGCACGTTAGACCTAATTTCTTCTTTAAATTGAAGTTTAACACCTCTCTTTTTTTTTCTAATTTTCGCGAATTTTCGTGCGAATTGGACGCTTTGCTTAATAAAAATCGCCTCTCCGCTGTTGTAAAAACACTGTGTGCGCGGCCTTTCATATTTATACATTAGTTAAATATTGGGTTAAAACCAGAGCTCGCAAATAACAGTTGACCGTTTTTATACCCGTACTCAAAAAGAGTTAAGGGGTATACTGTATTTGTGTTAAAAGTGGATGTGTGTAACGCAGAGAAGGAAAATTTTCCGACCCCATAAAGTATATATATTCTTGATCAGTATCAATAGACGAGTCGATAGAGCCATGGATCTCCCGTCCCGATGAGCGCCTGGATCTCAGAGACTATACAAGCTAGAGCAACAAAATTTTGTTTCCAGACTCATATGATATCACACTGTTACAAGTGTATTTCAAAATTTCGCCCCGCCCCCTTCCGCCTTCACAAAGGACGAAAATCTGTGGCACCCACAATTTTGAAGATACGATAAAACTAAAAACGCAGTATCGTAGAGAATGACCATATCTATCATATTGCCGAATCTGAACTAGATCGGATCATTTTTATAGCCAGAATAAAGAAATTAATTTTCAGTTGCTTCCCCCACCTCCTCTGGCGCTGCTGACGCTATTCATTCTCTGTCTCGCTCGCACACACTCTGCCCTGTGCAATGCGCGAGCAACCCCTAGCGGAGGAGATGTAGAATCTAAATGGTAGATGTAGAATATTTGTTCTAGATGTATTATCTACATTTTACATGTATATGTAGTTAACAAATGTAGCAAAAATATGTAAAATGTAAAATAAAATTTTTTTTTAATTTTAATCATAATCTCATAAATTTATATACTGACTGAGTACAGGTATAAAAGTAGAGTCGCGACTAGAAGCGACTCACGTTCCTTCTCGTTCATTTTGCGGTCTGCTCACGAGCATATCCGAAAAACCCATGCACGCCTGCTTTCGTTTCCCTTCGTTTCTCTTCGTTTTGATTTTCGGTTGATGGTTCCCAGTTGAGCTATTCGTGTTATGCTCGTTCAATAACAAACTCATAGAGAGCGATCCGACTGAGCGCTCGCACTTTAAGAGTCACCAGAGGACCAGAAAAATGAAAGACGTAAGCGTAAACGGTCTTTTTTGTCTATATTTTCTTTTTGTGGTGTCTGCTAGCTGCCTTATGTGGTTTTGATCACGGCCCATTTTTTCACACGAACGCACTTAATTGAGAAAAGCAAGTGTGGCTTGTAACTAACAACTTGAAATAGACGCCTCACTCGCACATACAAACGCAAAATACTTTTATTTTCTTCGCTCGCGACAAACGGTCTGCGAATGAGCAGAGCAAAAGGGAAGCAAAAATACTGGTTTTTGGTTAACCCACTAACCATACAGTATATACATACATGTGCCAGTTCATACAACGAAAGTGTTACAGCAGAATTTTCCGCTCCAGGTCCTAATGTCTCAGCTGTAGGATCTGAGTCGTTCGGCTCGTGGAGAGAGAGCTCTGCCATGGTGCAACAATAAAAATCTTTGTCAGTCGTTTGTCAAACGTCGTCGAAAGAGGTTGTGTAGCTCACGAATTTTTTTAGTCTTCTTCTTTCTCACAAATAAAATTCTTTCTATTTTTATTTATCTTTTTTTTAAATTTTTTTTATTTTCTTGAACTTTAATCTGAATAATTAATTAAATGTTACTATTTGTTTTTAATTATTTCGATTTATTTATTTATTAGCGAAAAAATGTTCTTGCCTGTCAGCGGAAAAGTAAAACGCTAGCTATCTCATGTCATCTCGGCATGTACATATGTGTGTACACAGACATTTTTGCCAATGTTTATGTTTCGAAACCGCGGTTTTGATTTTTTTAGTTTCCAGGTTACGTAAATGTGTGTGCCACGTATTCACACATACTGTTCTTGTGTGTGGGTTCAACAATTTTCAACCGCTTGAACTGAAATTTGTTTTTTTCAGTTTTTCAAGTTTTGAGGGGTGTTTTGCAGCCAGCGACCGAGCTGACCTTCCGCAACATATGTGAGGAATGGGCAGAGTGGGTGGGGTTGGGCGTGGGAAATAAATAAAATATAAAAATAAAAGCTGTTATTTGTTTTATTTACTTGAATTGCACATTTATTTACATATACATATCGCTATTTTAGACATGTTTTGGTTTTTACGATCCATATATTTACATTTATAGATGTTTTTTATATATAATGTATTCAGGAAATTGGTATATACATATTAGAGCCCTGCACGAATCCACATGATTAAAAAAATCACAGTATACTCATGCCCCTTCAAAGCGTTTGATCATTACGAGAATCATCCCTTCAGTCAGATTCGAATCACTAAAAAACCGGATCAGAACACTGCGAATCAATAATCAGCAAGATTCGTCGCATGATTCAAAAACTGATACAAAACATACTACGAAGAATATTCCTTTGTATGCGTGCACATGTACAGTATGTATAATTTTAATAATTTTAATAATAGTTTAATAGTATTGTAAAAGAAAATTGAAATAATTTGAAAAAATTTTATATTAAAAGAAAATTTAATTTATTGTACCTTGTGTATCAGCGTTTATTAAATAAAAAAAAATATTTTTTTTTCTCGATTTTAAAAGAGTTAATATAATATATAAGTTAATGTAACAAAATTATTTAAAATATTATATTAGAAATGAAATGTTATTCGTTTTTAAAGGTATCTAGTTTTCTAAGAAATGAATTTAATTTAGAAATTATAAATTTATTATATTTTTTATTAAATTTAATAATTTATAATTTTAATATTTTATGGGATAAGCTATAAAATAAATTTTTAAAAATAATAAATAAATTTAATAAATATATGCTTAGAATTAGCAATTATTAAAAAATGTGTACACACACAGGCACAGAAAGGCACACACACAACTACAGATTTCCACCCCGAAAGCAAGGCAAAAAAACCGACAAATTTGTGTATTGCTTTCTCGTTCTCTCTACCTGAAAATCAAGTGGAGAGTAAAAGAGAGAAAAAACTGAACTGTTCGGATCAGACAGTAAAAATTATGAAACATGATCCGTTCGGTCCATTTTGGGCAACCAGCTGAAAACTCAGCTCCAATTACATGACTGAAGTTCCATGAAGCATGTTTGCAGAAATTTGGAAAAAGGATACGGAAACCAAAAATTTGATCGAAAGAATCCTTGAAAATGGCTCTGCTTATTTAGTGGGTCAATATTAATGCACAGGGCACTAATACCTTTGGGGAAAAGGTGTGCCGAGGACTTATAGACATCATAAAGAATGAATGTGGCAAAAAAAAATTCTATTTTATTTTTTAGCTGTAATATTCAAATATTACTTGAAAAACATAACGACTGTCCGAATAATTTATGTGCGTAAAAAAGTGACTTTTTTGCTTTAGTTAATTTTTATAAGAAAACCATAGTAGAAAATCTTAATATTTTTTTGTGAACGGATAGTAGGAATGTTTATCTTTGATATAAAATTATAGGTGCTTAAACTAGAGTGACAAGAGTGTCCGAATAATATGTGTGCCTACTGTACATATGTGTATAGAATTGGCTTATATATTTACATACATATTCTATATTAAATATACCTTAATTATGTACATATGTATGCCAATATGTACAGTTGTGTTCAATGAAATAGTAGTGCCGCACCTCACTACTTTCAAAACACTTTTTGAGATGTTTCTAGTCTTCCAAATTGATATTCCAAAGTGATACCTTTACGGAAAGCCTGGAATGTAAGCATTAATAACTGAAAGAACCCCCCTTACATTTGCATTACATCTTCTTGTTTTTTACGACCTTAGACAACTGCCCATGATTTTTTCTGTTCAATGAAATAGTAGTGCTGGGCTAAATAAATTATTTTAAATGAAAAAACAACGCAAATCATTTTAAATAGGACACCATCCCTAAGCTCAATTTAGATATCGAATAATTTGATGAAAGAAAGTTTTGGAAATATCGGAACTTTTGATTTTTGAGCGTTCAGGAAATCACTGCTCGGTCCAGAAGAGGAGACCTAAGAGTTAGACTAAAAACTTAAGGCAGGAACTATAATGGAATTGAAAACTAAGTTATATGCACTCTCACTATTGTATTTAACCCAATTAACCATAAGAAAAAGACAGTACATCGATTTTGTATACAAAAAACTTCTCTTTTGGAGGATGGCCGGCGATGGTCAAAGGCAAGACCATAACTTCAATGCAAGAAGTGCCCGAAAGCTCCGCGTTTGCGTCTGGGATAACATGGGTGCACGACATCAGTTTGGAACGAGAAGGAACGTGTGAGTCGCTTCTGGACGCGACTCTACTTTTATACCCGTACTCAGTCAGTATATAAATTTGTGAGCTTATGATTAAAATTAAAAAAAATAATTTTAATTTTACATTTTTTTGCTACATATGTTAACTACATCTACATCTTAAATGTAGATTATACATGTAGAACAGATATTCTACATCTACCATTTAGATTCTACATCTCCTCCGCTAGGGCTTGCTCGCGCATTGCACAGGGCAGAGTGTGTGCGAGGGAGAAAGAGAATGAATATCGTCGGCAACGCCAGAGGAGGTGGGGAAGCAACTGAAAATTAATTTCTTCATTTTGGCCATAATAATGATCCGATCTGTACCAGATTTGGCAATCTGGTAGATATGGTCATTCCTTACGATACTGCGTTTTTAGTTTTATCGTATCTTCAAAATTGTGGCTGCCACAGATTTTCGTCCTTTGTGAAGGCGGAGGAGGGCGTGGCACAATTTGGAAAGAAACTTGATTCAGTGTGATATCACATGAGTCTTAAAACAAAATTTGGTTACTCTAGCTTTTATAGTCTCTGAGAACGAGGCGTCAAACAAGACGGACAGACGGACGGACAGACAGACATGGCTCTATCGACTCGGCTATTGATACTGATCAAGAATATATATACTTTATGGGGTCGGAAAATTTTCCTTCTCTGCGTTACACACATCCACTTTTACCACAAATACAGTATACCCCTTAACTCTTTTTGAGTACGGGTATAAAAACGCATTTGGAATGGCCTGTGTCACTGTGACAAAAATACCTTTGACTGATGATAGTAAAGTTGTATTATATGGCAAGATAGACTCAAAATAATATGTTTGGCATTCACAGAAATCCGATTTCTCCCCAAATTCATGAAAAACATAGCGTTGGGCATGCCCAGTATGAGCCCTATGAGGCTTGAGTTCTGCGCCTATGTGCTTTATGACAAAACGCGTAGCTTTCTGGGACTTTTTATACCCGTACTCAAAAGAGTTAAGGGGTATACTGTATTTGTGGTAAAAGTGGATGTGTGTAACGCACAGAAGGAAAATTTTCCGACCCCATAAAGTATATATATTCTTGATCAGTATCAATAGCCGAGTCGATAGAGCCATGTCTGTCTGTCCGTCCGTCCGTCCGTCTGTCCGTCTGTCCGTCTGTCCGTCTGTCCGTCTGTCCGTCCTGATGAGCGCCTCGTTCTCAGAGACTATAGAAGCTAGAGCAACGAAATTTTTTTTCCAGACTCATGTGATATCACACTGTTACAAGTGTATTTCAAAATTTCGCCCCGCCCCCTTCCGCCTTCACAAAGGACGAAAATCTGTGGCATCCACAATTTTGAAGATACGAAAAAACTAAAAACGCAGTATCGTAGAGAATGACCATATCTATCAGATTGCCGAATCTGAACCAGATCGGATCATTATTATAGCCAGAATAAAGAAATTATTTTTCAGTTGCTTCCCCCACCTCCTCTGGCGCTGCTTACGCTATTCATTCTCTGTCTCGCTCGCACACACTCTGCCCTGTGCAATGCGCGAGCAACCCCTAGCGGAGGAGATGTAGAATCTAAATGGTAGATGTAGAATATTTGTTCTAGATGTATTATCTACATTTTACATGTAGATGTAGTTAACAAATGTAGCAAAAAATTTAAAATGTAAAATTTAAAATTTTTTTTAAATTTCAATCATAAGCTCATAAATTTATATACTGTCTGAGTACGGGTATAAAAGTAGAGTCGCGTCCAGAAGCGACTCACACGTTCCTTCTCGTTTCATTTAAATAATATGAAATCAACTGTCTTAAAACTGTCACATCACTGGCAGAGCGATATAAATTTGTTTTCATAATTTTTAAGGATATTGAAGTTTTGATCTTGCCTTCGACCCTCGCCGACCATCCTCCAAAAGTTAAATTTTTTGTATACAAAATCGATGTACTGTCTTTTTCTTATGGTTAATTGGGTTAAATACAATAGTGAGAGTGCATATAACTTAGTTTTCAATTCCATTATAGTTCCTGCCTTAAGTTTTTAGTCTAACTCTTAGGTCTCCTCTTCTGGACCGAGCAGTGATTTCCTGAACGCTCAAAAATCAAAAGTTCCGCTATTTCCAAAACTTTCTTTCATCAAATTATTCGATATCTAAATTGAGCTTAGGGATGGTGTCCTATTAAAATTGATTTGCGTTGTTTTTTCATTTAAAATAATTTTTTTTAGCCCAGCACTACTATTTCATTGAACAGAAAAAATCATGGGCAGTTGTCTAAGGTCGTGAAAAACAAGAAGATGGAATGCAAATGTAAGGGGGGCTCTTTCAGTTATTATTGCTTACATTCCAGGCTTTCCGTAAAGGTATCACTTCTTCAATTTGAAAGACTAGAAATATCTCAAAAAGTGTTTTGAAACTAGTGAGTTGCGGCACTACTATTTCATTGAACACAGCTGTATATAAATATGTAGATAGTTTATTCTTTGAGGGTATTCAAAATTACAGCTGCATTAGTTTTGTGTGGCAATGGCCACTCATACGCTTAAAGCGTATTATAATAGGCGCGCAAATTGCTATGTGTGTGTGGGAATGTATACATACGTGCATGATGGAAAGCGCGGGCGAATATGATGAGAAAGACAAAAGTGTGCCGAGTTTTCCGCTGTGAGTAACTAGATCTACAATTTATTTGATAAGACCTATTGACTTACAAATTTGTCCTGTATATCTGAGTGTGATTGAGTGCTTGTGGCATAAGCTGCATATGGTAGTAGACCTGCAAATGCTTTTATTGTGATTTTGTGTCAAAGTTTTTTTTCCCCTTTTCGGCAAGTTTCTATAAGCGTGGAGTGAATGCGTGTGTGCTTGTGGTCTGTCCGCTGCTTTAATCAGTCTGTCCGCTGCTGATATCTTTTTGTGTTATTTCTATATTACATATATTTATCATTAATATTAACCATTAATCCGTTGATTTTCTCAGTCTATCCGATGCTTTGCTCAGTCTGTCCGCTGCTTTGCTCTGTCTGTCCGCTGCTGCTGATAACTATTTGTTTTTTCTCTATATTACCTATATTTATCATTATTAATATTTTCATTATATTATTTGATTCATATTCTATTTATTTCTATTTCATTCTTCTTATTGTTATAGTGTTATTGTTATAGCGTTATATTTGCGTTCTTTATAATTAATTATGTCGTCCGATAATGAAAAAAACATCAAAAACGGGAAGGAACGTGTGAGTCGCTTCTAGTCGCGACTCTACTTTTATACCCGTACTCAGTCAGTGTATAAATTTGTGAGCTTATAATTAAAACTTAAAAAAATTTTATTTTACATTTTACATTTTTTTGCTACATCTGTTAACTACATCTACATGTAAAATGTAAATAATACATGTTGAACAGATATTCTACATCTACCATTTAGACTCTACATCTCCACCGCTAGGGGTTGCTCGCGCATTGCACAGGGCAGAGTGTGTGCGAGCGAGACAGAGAATGAATAGCGTCAGCAGCGCCAGAGGAGGTGGGGAAAGCAACTGAAAATTAATTTCTTCATTCTGGCCATAATAATGATCCGATCTGTACCAGATTTAGCAATCTGGTAGATATGGTCATTCTTTACGATACTGCCTTTGTGAAGGCGGAAGGGGGCGGGGCTAAATTTTGAAATACACTTGTAACAGTGTGATATCACATGAGTCTGGGAAAAAAATTTGGTTGCTCTAGCTTTTATAGTCTCTGAGATCCAGGCGCTCATTGGGACGGACAGACAGACAGACGGACAGACGGACGGACAGACAGACATGGCTCTATCGACTCGGCTATTGATACTGATCAAGAATATATATACTTTATGGGGTCGGAAAATGTTCCTTCTCTGCGTTACACACATCCACTTTTACCACAAATACAGTATACCAGTCTTCCTGAAGCCGTTCCTTTAAGTCGGATTTGGACCATATTGGCGTTTTGTGCACACGGCGGTCCAAGTCACTCCACAAACTCTCAATAGGATTGAGATCAGGCGATTGGGGCGGCGTTTCCAAGACTTTTGGGCAGTTAGAAAGCAACCAAGACATGACTTTATGCGCCTTATGTTTCGGGTCATTGTCCTGATACAGCTTGAATGTGTTGCCAATACCCATTTTCTCTGCCGACTGCTTCAAATATTCTCTCAAAATTTTCAAGTACTGGTCTTGGTTCATTATGCCTTCAATGAATACGATATTTCCCACTCCTTTTGTGGAAATGCAGCCCCAAATCATCACACTTCACCCGCCGGTTTGACGGTTGGTCTAAGGTGCGTGCTTCTTCTGCAGCTCAGTATTTGGTTTCCGCCAAACCATGGTCTGCCGAAAAGGTTGAATTTACTTTCGTCTAAGAAAATAACATCCTCCTACCAGCCTTTGGTCCTTTTTGGAGTACTCCTGGGCAACATTTTTCCTTAATTTTCGGTTGCGCTCACACAGCAAAGGCTTTTTCCGAGCGACTCTGCCGTTGTACCCATGCCTTTTTATGGTACGCCGTATGGTTTGCACTGAAACGGTATTTCCGTGGTTGGCAAAGAGTTCAGCTGTCAATTCCGGAGCACTAAGTCGAGGATTATTCTTGACTTTCTTAATTTCGGCCTCTTAGTCAATTTTCGAGGTTGTCCGGTTTGCTTAATTGACTCTACTCTTCCCTCATTTTTGAACCTTCAGACGATGTCACCGACCGTATTTGGCTTTATTTTCAGGATTTGAGCAATTTCCTTGTATTTCTCGCCCTCTAAATGCCACTGGAGCACAAGTTTTCGCTGCTCCAAGAACGAATGTGGTAGAGTGGGTAATATTACAAGCTTCAATATACCGTTTTTTAATTTTTGTTTTTTGTAAGTTTTACTCGCGTTTGAAGTTGAAAAAAAAAACACCGAATATTTATGTTATCCACTGTATATATTCATAGATCATATATATATTTATACGTAGGTATATAAAATTATTTTAATTAAAATCACTTTTTAAAAAAAAAGTTTTTTACCAATATACACTTACCAGAATAACTATGCGTACAAATATTTTGTGAAACTTTGTCGTTAAAAAAACACATGACAAAAAAGATAGAATTTTGAATTTTTTATCAATAATAGTATGTATATTAGGCTTTATTTCGATCCTATTCTCTAACGTCTAAGTTATCAACTTTTCTTAATATTAATCAAAGTGTATAAAATAGTCGGAAATTCGGTCAGAAAGAGTATGCGTACAAATGAATACGCAAAAAAACACGTATATTGTTCTTTTGAATGACGGTCTTGAAATTGATAACGGTAAAACAAAGTTCGTTTACTTGATTCTGATCACTTTTTCGATATTAATCGTGTGACCACAGTTAAAATTAATTATGGGGAAAAAAACTAAAGAAATTGATTCTGACATGAGGCAACTCATAACTTCGTGATGAAGGGATAACTCTTCGGGAAATTGGTGGCATAATTGGCAGAGCACACTCCTCTGTTCAAAGAGTCCTTGAAAACTTCAATTTAACCGGTTCCTGTGAGTCTAAGCCCCGATCTGGTAGGCCACCTAAGCTTACTGAGCGTGAGAAGAGCATTTTAAAATCTGTTAAAATTAAACCAAGTATAACAGCCTCTCAAATCGCCAAGGATATTAAGGACAAGTTCAACAAGAACCTTCATGATGATACCATTTGCAAAATTTTAAAGAAGGAAGGCTTAAAAAGCCGTACTGCCCGGAAAAAACCACTCATATCAAAAGTGAACAAAATCAAACGGATGGACTTTGCCAGAAAATTCCAAAATATGCCTACTGAGTTCTGGAAAAAAGTTATTTTTAGCGACGAAAGCAAGTTTTGCATATTTGGGATTAAAGGCCGTAAGCTTGTGTGGCGAAAAAAAAGGCACAGCCCTCGATATTCAAAACCTTGCCCCAACCGTAAAACATGGTGGTGGTGGCGTTATGGTTTGGGGATGTATGTCGGCTAGTGGAGTTGGAAGTCTTGTCTTCATTGAATCTATAATGGATCACAAGATGTATATGGATATACTAAAACAAAATTTGCACCAAAGCGCCACAAAATTGGGACTACAGTACGACTTTTGGTTTCAGCAAGACAACGACCCGAAGCACACTGCCCACAATACAAAGCATTGGTTGCTTTACAATGTGAAAAACCAACTGAAATCGCCGCCGCAATCCCCAGATCTCAATCCCATTGAGCATCTGTGGGACCTCCTGGAGCGCAGGATCCGACTGCACACCATAACATCTAAGGACATGCTCAAAAGAGTCATCATGGAGGAATGGAGCCAAATCAAGTTCGAGGATACAAAAAAATTTGTCGAATCAATGCCAAACCGATTGGCGGAAGTAATAAAACGTAAAGGATATCCAACTTCATACTAAAATTCTTATCAAATTGCGAAAAAAAAGAATTTTCTTTGGTTTTTTTTTTGTACGCATATCTTTTTTGACTGAATTTCCGACTATTTTGTACATTTTGATTAATATTAAGAAAAGTTGATAACTTAGAAGTTAGGGAATAGGATCAAAATAAAGCCTAATATACATACTATTATTGATAAAAATTCTATCTTTTCTTTGACATGTGTTTTTTCAACGACAAAGTTTCACAAAATGTTTGTACGCATAGTTATTCTGGCAAGTGTATGTATGTATATACCAATTTCCTTAATACATATATATATATACATAAAAACATCTATAAATGTAAATATATGGATCGTAAAAACCATTCTCTAAAAGTTTAAAAGTGGAAAGCCGACGGCATTTGTCAAGTATTTCTTTGAGAAAAACATGTCTAAAAGAGGGATATGTATATGTAAATAAATGTGCAATTCAAGTAAATAAAACAAATAACAGCTTTTATTTTTATATTTTATTTATTTCCCACGCCCAAGAGTGGGTGGTCTGCCCATTCCTCACATACATATGTTGCGGAAGGTCAGGTCTGTCGCTAGCTGCAGAACAACCCTCAAAACTTGAAAAACTGAAAAAAACAAATTTCAGTTCAAGCCCTGCAGTTCCAAAAGTCACTTTTCACTGGTGATTCATTCGGTGAATCACTCATGCCATGTCCGTTGCCTGCAGTGACTCACTGGTGAAACTCCAGATGAAATTTGTATGAACGTGTCCGCATTTTTCACTCATGAAAATTCAAATGAAATTGTCACTGAGTTTTCCAGTGACTTCACCGGTGGCTTATACGTATAAGCGATGAGTGATTTCACTCGGGACAGCCACCAGTGATTTCACTCGTGACACGCCACCAGTGATTTCACTCGTGACATGCCACCAGTGATTTCACTCGGGACAGCCACCAGTGATTTCACTCGGGACACTTCCAAATATGTCCCATATGAAATCACTGGTGACTCGAAACGAAATTTCACGGATAATTTCATATGTGAAACCCACCCAAAAATTTCTTTAAACACTTCATTCAAATAAAAGTAAATATATTTATTTAACTTAGTTTTCTAGATTGTTTGTTGCTTTAATTATTTTAAATTATCTGTAGGGCCTTCCTTAACCGACTCGATCGGGTTAATAAGCACCAATGCTCCTGAAATGATACAAAAAAAACAAATTTTTAGCCACGGAATGTATTCTTTATTGAAATAACTTCTGAGTTATGTTGTGATTTGTATAAAGCAATACACATATGAAATTAGATTTTACCTTTGAGAACCGAATATAGTCCGGCGAGGCATTTTAAACATTTTTGCCGCAAGTCCCGTCCAGGTTGTACTCCTGGACCATTTTTTCGTCCAGCACGCTTCTGAGGCAATGGGTCCTTCTCCAGCAACTTCAGAAATGTTTTGATCTGTAAATGATTAAGTCAAATTGCACATATATATATTTTTAATTAAAAATGCTGTATTTTCAGCTACATGGGTTTTCTCGAGCAAAAACAAACACGCGCAGCGACGCGCTCGGTTAACGAGACCACGCGGCTAGAATTTTCTAGAATCTACATTCCAGAAATATTTTTTCTTGCGAAACTCATGTAACAATTTAATTTAACTAACAACGCGCACTGTAATCACTTTAATCCACTTACCTGACTTTAAAAACACTGAAAACCCACTTTTGAAAGGAATAAACATGTAAATAGACGCGCAACTACAAAAAATCAAAGGCGCTCGCAACAAAATATTTCACCAACTAATCGGTTTTTCTCTTTTCATACCTTTGAGGAGACGAAATGAGCGAGAGTAGAAGAGTTAGGGTCGAATGTAGGTAGAGAAAACTAAAAATATGAGAGAGAGGGAAATATATGGATATCTGCTTGTCTTTCTTCCGCGTCCGTTTCGATCTGCCGGACAGAATTTCATGCTGACGTCGACGTCGCTGCCTTTGTCGATGTCGGGCCTGAACAAATTTTCCTATGACAATTTCATGCGGTGACCGCCAGAACTGCAGGGAGCGGCCAAAAGTTGTAGAACCTACACACAAGAACAGTATTCATGAATACGTGGCACACACTTATTTACATAACCTGGAAACTAAAAAAATCAAAACCGCGGTTTCGAAACATAAACATTGGAAAAAATTTTGATCGTGTCTGTGTACACACATATGTATGTATGTACATGCCGAGATGACATGAGATACATATGTATGTACATATGTAGCTAGCGTTTTACTTTTCCGCTGACAGGCGAGAACATTTTTTCGCTAAGAAATAAATAAATCGAAATATTTAAAAACAAATAGTAACATTTAATTAATTATTCAGATTAAAGTTCAAGAAAATAAAAAAAATTTTTTAAAAAGAGAAATAAAAATAGAACGAATTTTATTTGTGAGAAAGAAGACTGAAAAAATTCGTGCGCTACACAACCTCTTTCGACGCCGTTTGACAAACGACTGGCAATGCTTTTTATTGTTGCACCATGGCCGAGCTCCCTCTCTTAAATAACAGTTCTTTTCGGACAACAATAAGCGGTCAACTGTTATTCTCGAGCTGTGGTTAAAAATGTCTGCTTCTATCGGTATTTTGAGCTATTTTATCAATAGATAGTCCATCTACCTGTTATGCTTCTTTTTTTTTTCTTTTTCCACATTGGTTAACGCTTTACCGAGACCATTTTAACTTTTTTTTTAAATAATAAGTCGAAAGTAACCAAAAAATTCTATCAACGAAGTATAAGTGTTCATCTTGCAAAGATATGATCAAACTAAACGCATGTCCTATTCAAGTGGCGCAAATTTAAGACCCCGGAATTCGCAGTTTTTTCGTTTATATTATTTTTTAATACAGATTAATAACTTAATCTTTCTTTTGATCATATTACAACAAAAAAATACACTTTAATATATAAAAAAATACGTCTCTAACGTTCTTAGTTGGGGAGCAGTCGATGATAAAAAACTGAACTATTCAAGTGGAGATGAGTGTATATACAGTAGGCACACATATTATTCGGACACTCTTGTCACTCTAGTTTAAACACCCATAACTTGGCGTACGGTTAAGTTAAACAGAAAAAGTTAATTTTATATCAAAGATCAACATTTCTACTATCCGTTCACAAAAAAATATTAAATTTATCTATCATGGTTTTCTTATAAAAATTAACTAAAGCAAAAAATTCACTTTTTTACGCACATAAATTGTTCGGACAGTCGTTAGGTTCTTCAAGTAATATTTGAATATTAAAGCTAAAAAAATAATATAGAAATTTTTTTTTTACATTCATTCTTTACGATGTCTATAAGTCCTCGGCAAACCTTTTCCCCAAACGTATTAGTGCCCTATGCATTAATATTGACCCACTAAACAAGCAGAGCCATTTTCAAGGATTCTTTCGATCAAATTTTTGGTTTCCGTATCCTTTTTCAAAATTTCTGCAAACATGCTTCATGGAACTTCAGTCAGGTAACTGGAGCTGAGTTTTCAGCTGCTTGCAGTGGAAAATGAGAAAGATATGATCAAATAAAGATGCATTTTTTGGGTATTTTTTTTTTTTAGAAAAATGGGATACCAACTGTAGTGCATGGCTGAAGGAACATAAAAAAAATTCTATTTTATTTTATAGCTGTAATATTCAAATATTACTTGAAAAACATAACGACTGTCCGAACAATTTATGTGCGTAAAAAAGTGAATTTTTTGCTTTAGTTAATTTTTATAAGAAAACCATGATAGATAAATTTAATATTTTTTTGTGAACGGATAGTAGAAATGTTGATCTTTGATATAAAATTAACTTTTTCTGTTTAACTTGACGGTACGCCAAGTTATAGGTGCTTAAACTAGAGTGACAAGAGTGTCCGAATAGCCTTTAGCCGGTCGTGCTTTCACATCGCTCCTGCCTTTTCTGCCTTTTTGCGATAATAGCTCATTATTAATTGCTAATAATCGTGTACATAATTAAACCCATCATAACTAATCACTAATTGTGCCGGGTTTTTGTGTTTCACTTACTAACAACTGTGACAATATAAATTAAAAATTCCGAACGTTAAACAAATTTTCTCAAACGATTTGTTAGTGGTTTTATCCATTCCGCTTTGGATCACCGCTCTCTGTGCTCATCGCTCGTGCGCCTGTTGCATCGCCTACCAAGTGCACGCTCTCTCTCTCTGGATTTCGCCTGCATTCTTCTTGAACTGATATTTTCGGTGTCTCTGCTTTCGTGAGCTTCACCGTTTGTTTTCGTCACCTCGCTGGACCGTCTGCCGCTGCTGTTGATCGACGCTCGCTCTGCTGCCTACTCTCTTACATCGCTTGCGCTCTCACTTTGCGTTTTTCTTCAAGCACAGTGGTTCAACTGCCGCTAAAAATTACTGTTATCTGCAGTGCAAAGAAATGCGAATTCGGTGGCATCATAGTCGGCGATTCATTCCTCAGCTGCTGGCTATGTGACAATGTTGCCCATATAAAGTGTGCTGGTGGTGGTAATTATGGACGTCTACAAGATCTCATCTCAAAACGCATGGGTCTGACTTGGTCATGTTTGGCCTGCCGGGATATTGAGGCCGAGATGCGCACTTTTATGAGACAGACTCGCACTGGTTTTCAGGACGTCCGAAAGCAATTTATCGCTCTCAACGACAAGTTCCTGACCCTGGAAACACAATTCCTTGGCCTCAAACTCTTGAGTGAATCTCCTAGACGGAAAATCCCTCATACTGACAACAACAACTTCCTTCAACCGATTGTAGTTGGAACGCCTGCTTCTCATCTACATGCATCGGAATTCTTTGCTACTCCGAGCGGTCAGGCATCGCCGTTAGTCAATCCGCTATCAGTCGCTCCGGTGTTTCTTACACCCAACAACAATGAAGCAGATGCTGCATCCATCACTGTCGGCACCGCTGTGAGTGCTCCCAGTGTGGGTATGCTTCCTGCTGATGATGTCCCCACTGTTCCTGTTCCTTCCGTTTCCATCGACACTGCCATTGTTCCCGCTACGAGATTTCTTTTGGGAGTGGCTCCACCTTCACTCTCTCGCTCAGGACTTCAACTAAGAGCAGTGGTACCACGTAAGGCAATCTGAATCTCCCGTCTTATACCGGAGGCTACAATAGAGGATGTTAAACAACATCTTTGTTCTAGACTTAACGCCTCGCTTAATGATGTAAATGTGACCAAATTCATTTTTAGACATAAACGCAATATTTCCTCCTTTAAGATTCTTCTTCCTGACTCTTTACTATCCAGATCACTTGATCCGTCTATTTGGCCTGAGCATACAATTATGCATGAGTATCTACATAAAGACTCTATCCAGAGTCCCAATATTACTGGCCCTGGTTGATTCATTACCAGAACGTACGCAGTCTGTTTGGCAAATTGTGTCAAATTCATACGAATAGTGCCTCTTTTGACTTTGACGCTATCGCTTTAACTGAAACCTGGCTTAATTCTTCCGTTTATGATCATGAAATTTTCGTTCCAAAGTTTATCACTTATAGATTGGACCGTCCATCTTTTGCTGGTGGGGTTCTGATTGCTGTTAAAACAGATTTCTCATCTGAATTGGTCCCACTCAACAATATCTATAGCATTGAATTCATTGCAGTCAAAGTTCGTGTTGGATCCGTATCGATCTATTTGACCTGCTCTTACATTCCTCCCAAGTCAGATGCCGAGGTTTACTCATATCACCTTTCTGCAATTCAGACTATTACATCTACTTTAGGTTGCAACGATCAAATTATTGTCATGGGTGATTTTAACTTACCACTTTTTTCCTGGCTGCCTAGTGATGAGTCTAACCTTTTGCTACCAAATTACCACAACGATTTTATAGATGGGCTCACCGATGTCTCCCTTGTCCAAATTAATTCCATTAGAAATAGTAGGGAAAGACTCCTAGACCTTACGTTTGTTTGTGATGCTGCTCTTGCTACGGTCTCCAGAGTAAGTCCAGTATCACTTCCTGAAGATCCCTACCATCCAACTTTAGCTATATCCCTCGAGTGTGTCCGATCCAGTTGCGCTACTAATCCCATGGCACCTAGCAGCATTAAGTGTTTTCGGAAAACTAATTTTGTTGAGCTAAGTCTCCACCTCTTGCACGTTGACTGGACGTTTCTCCATGTGTTACCGAACATTGAAGAAACAGTCAATTCGTTCTATGACACTGTTAACGACGCCCTTGATATATACGTTCCTGTAATTGCCTGTAAATCTGTTTCGTCAAAACCTCCCGGTTCTCCAAGAATTTGTCTTATTTAAAGAATAGGAAAACTAGACTCTATAAAAAATATCAGAATACTGGATCTATGTCTGTCTTTGCCCAATATTTCTCCGCTCGTTCTCAATTCCTTACTGTTAATAGTCTTTGTTATAATCAATACCTTTCCCGATGTAGACAAAATTTTCGTTCGTAAATTCTAAACGTAAATCCAATGCATTTCCTCCATCCCTTCATTATCAAAACAAATCAGAATCCTCTGCTGCTGGTATTGCAAATTTATTTGCAACCTTCTTCCAATCAACGTACTCGTCACATATCTACCACGCAACCACTCCGGTAAATCCCTACCATTTACCTCATGCCAACAGCATTTTTCTACCTTTCTTTGAGGAACTGTCAACTATTGACATATCATTCTCTGCGGGTCCAGACAAGGTACCAAGTTGCGTTTTAAAACACTGTGCGAAGTCCTTATGCAAACCCTTGACATATCTATTCAACCTAGAACGGGCTCGTCTTCCAGTGATTTGGAATGAATCCTACATCATTCCGCTTCACAAAAAGGGTTCAAGATCTCACATTGAGAATTACCGAGGTATTGCAAAGCTTTCTGCCATTCCGAAGCTGCTTGAGTTCCTTGTTACCAGGCAACTACAACACCTATGTAGTAGTCTGATATCTCCTTCGCAACACGGTTTTTTTAAACATCGATCAATGTCGACAAACCTTCTCGAGTTCTCTTCCGCAATCAACCGAGGATTCCAAAGCTCACTGCAAACTGACGTAATTTTTACGGATTTTAGCAAGGCCTTTGACTCTGTTAACCATTCTCTGCTAATTCACAAGCTTTCTTTAATTGGTTTTTCCACTAATCTCCTAAACTGGATCTCGTCATATCTGTCTAACCGCACACAACGTGTTTTGTTTACTAATGTGTTGTCGAATGTCGTTAATGTTACATCAGGTGTTCCTCAAGGAAGTCATTTAGGTCCGCTGCTGTTCAATCTGTTTGTGAATGACCTACCTCAAGTTATTCTGCACTCAGTTATATTAATGTATGCTGATGACGTCAAAATTTGTTTTTCGTATTCCGAGTGGTACTTGCACACTCGCCTTCAACTCGACCTTGACGAATTAAACAAGTGGTGTTCATCTAACCTACTGTTTTTAAATTATTCTAAGTGCAAACTTATGACGTTTCACCGCCGGGCTCCACATTTGGTCTCCTACTCTCTAGCACATCATACTCTGGATCGAATTTCCGCATCAAATGACCTAGGAGTCCTGTTTGATCATAAGCTATGCTTTAACAGCCACATTGCTGTAACGGTGAACAAAGCCAGGGGAGTTTTAGCGTTCATTAAGCGTTGGTCAAAAGAGTTTATATAACAAAATCACTGTACGTGTCATTAGTACGCCCAAACTTGGAGTATTGCTCTTGTGTTTGGAGCAGAGCTCGCAAATAACTGTCGACCGTTTGTTTTTGTCCGAAAATAACTGTTATTTCAGAACCTTTTAGCAAAAAGTCAGAGAAGAACCGTTCCCATCGGCTCTCGAAAAAATCGGTCTTTGCTCAACCAAAAACCGGTTTTTTTGCTGCCCTTCTGCTCTGCTCATTCACGGACCGTTCTGTCGCGAGCGAAGAAGAAAAAGGTCTTTTGCGTTTGTGTGCGTGTATGTGCGAGTAAGGTGCTTCTATTTCGGCTTGTCGGTCACAAGCCACACTTGCGCTTCGTACATACGAACATACATACATACATACTTACAGCTGCAGACACAAAAACAAAATATACACAAAAAAGACCGTTTACGCTGACCTCATTTTTCTGCTCTTCTGGGGACTCTCAATGAGCGAGCGCCGGTCGGATCGCTCTCTATGAGTTTGTTATTGAAAGAGCATAACACGAACAGCTCAACTGAGAACCATCAACCGATGACCGAAACGAAGAGACACGAAGGGTTCTGCTCGGAGAGAGAGCAAGCGTGCATGGTTTTTTCGGTTATGCTCCTGAGCAGACCGCAAAGGGAAAAACGGTCGACAGTTATTTGCGAGCTCTGGTTTGGAGTCCTCAATACATAGAGAAAACAAATTCAAATCCGTTCAAAAACAATTTTTCATTTTTGCCCTTAGGAATCTGAACTGGGACTCTGGCAGACGGTTACCTCCATACCGATCTAGACTAAAATTAATCGACCTACCCTCCTTAAACCATCGCAGAATTTGCAATGGAGTCTTATTCACAAGCTCATTCTCGGTGTTGTGGACTCCCAAACTCTGTTGGGACAGATCGATTTTATAGTTCCTTTCAGACCAACCCGGACTTTCTTGCCTATCCGTTTACCCTTCTGCAGGTCCAACTTCGCCCAGCATGAACCTTTCCGTGTTCTTTGTAATAATTATAATACCTACTATATTACCATATCCCCCGAAATATCCCTCGATATAATTGTACGTAACCTTTACCATCACCTAGACCTAGAAAATTTTTAAAACCTTTCTTTTCTGCCTTTATTATAATTTTCTTTTAGTATGTATATTTATATTATAGTTCATAGTTAGCAGATAATTGAAATAAATAATAATAATATGTGTGCCTACTGTATGTAGGTGCATTAATTGGGCGTCGTTTAAAATACTGTTCATCAAAATCTATGGAGAAACGGCTGAACTAAAATTGCTTGAATTTGTATTTCGTGGTGGTATAGTAGATATACCAAAAGAAAAAGTTTAAGTTTTCGAAAATTTTTCAAGATTCTGCAACTATGGACTTCTAAAAAAAATTTATTTCTTAGGGTATTGGTTTTATATTCAGACATGAACTTTTGAGCGTCACCGTATAAAAAAAATTGTTCAAAGAATGCCAACAGTACGATTTTTTTTTAGTAAATGTACCCCACTTTATATATCACAAAGAAATGCTTTTTTACTTGGTACATATGTAATTCCAATTTTGTTACATATAAAATTAAAAAATGTCAAAACCAGCCTGCTTGGTGGACCTCTTTCGTAGTGACCAGACGTGTTTTTGTTTTGCGCTCCGCATTTTCCTTTTATTTTGCTTAAACAGCCGGTGTTTTCTTTTCAAATTAACTTAACTTAAAATCAATCTTTAACCGCGGGTGTAATTGTGTAAAAACACAACTTATTTAATTAATTTTAGTGCGTCGGATAATCGTGTGTTTGTGTTGTTGGTTTTCGTAAGTACGCCCTTTCATTACATTAAGCCGCTCTTTGTCGTAGTTATTACCTTCTATCACTATCACTGTCGATTATACATCTACAATCTATATTCTACATTGCGTATGTAATGCAGATTCTACATCATCTCCACAACGGTCACGCACTGCACAGGGCAGATTGTGTGCGAGCGAAAAGGAGAATAAGTAGCGTCAGCAGGGCCAGAGGAGGTGGGGGAAGAAACTGAAAATTAATTTCTTCATTCTGGCTATAATAATGATCCGATCTGACTCAAATCGGCAATCTGGTAGATATGGTCATTCTCTACGATACTTCGTATCTTCAAAATTGTGGATGCCACAGATTTTCGTCCTTTGTGAAGGCGGAGGGGGCAAAATTTTGAAATACACTTGTAGCAGTGTGATATCACATGAGTCTCGAAACAAAATTTTGTTGCTCTAGCTCTTATAGTCTCTGAGATCTAGGCGCTCATCAAGACAGACAGACAGACGGACGGACAGACAGACATGGCTATATCGACTCGGCTATTGATTCTGATCAAGAATATATATACTTTATGGGGTCGGAAAATGTTCCTTCTCTGCGTTACACACATCCACTTTTACCAAAAATACAATACATATACCCCTTAACTCTTTGAGTATTTTTAATGTTAAAACCTTCCCTGTTTATTTGCTATAAGTCGGCTGAGGCATCTGACGAACGTTACTATCGTGACGTGAGCAAATTCCGAGATAATAAAAGCTTAAAAATAAAGCCGAGGTTGGATAGATATTCTGCTAATTTTTATAGGTAGTTCAATATGTAAATTTGAGGAGAAACTTTTATCCAGAATCAAAGGAGATAATAATAAAAGAAAACATGTCTATAAAAATACCGAAACGTGAACTTTTAATAGGTTTTCGGATCAAAGGTAATGAAATTATATGCCAATAAAGTAACCTTTCATTAAATTTAGAAAGTAATATTCCTAAAAATGAATGGTAATTTTCATGATATTTGGCCTTTCATTAAATTTTGAAAGTAATATTCCTAAAAATTTATGGTAATTTTCATGATATTTTTCTTATCGATGGCTTAATTTACTTTTCGTAAAAACATAAAAATTAACTAAAGCAAAAAAGTCACTTTTTTACGCACATAAATTATTCGGACAGTCGTTATGTTTTTCAAGTAATAAGCCATCCATGGGAAAAATGGGATACCAACTGTAGTGCATGGCGGAAGGAACATAATAGTTTGTGGGTGTATAGGTGCAAATGGAGCAGTACGAATGGTCTTCATTACTAGTAAAATTAGCAAGGATATGAACAATAATAGTTTGAGCGACAAATTGCATCCATGTGCCATTAAATTTGGGCATAATCCGAAGACAGTCTTGTACCAGCCAAAAAAATACCGAAAAAATGCATCTTTATTTGATCATATCTTGCTCATTTCCCACTGCAACCAGCTGAAAACTCAGCTCCAGTTACCTGACGTAAGTTCCATGAAGCATGTTTGCAGAAATTTGGAATAAAGGATACGGAAACCCAAAGTTTGATCGAAAGAATGTTTGAAAATGGCTCTGCTTGTTTAGTGGGTCAATATTAATGCACAGGCCACTAATACCTTTAGGGAAAAGGTGTGCCGAGGACTTATAGACATCATAAAGAATGAATGTGGCAAAAAAAAATTCTATTTTATTTTTTAGCTGTAATATTAAAATATTACTTGAAAAACATAACGACTGTCCGAATAATTTATGTGCGTAAAAAAGTGACTTTTTTGCTTTAGTTCATTTTTATAAGAAAACCATAGTAGAAAATTGTAATATTTTTTTGCGAACGGATAGTAGGAATGTTTATCTTTGATATAAAATTAACTTTTTCTGTTTAACTTAACCGTACGCCAAGTTATAGGTGCTTAAACCAGAGTGACAAGAGTGTCCGAATAATATATGTGCCTACTGTATGTCGTCTAAGTGCTTTTTGAGTCACTGCAGTACACATGTATATTTTTTAGATTTCAATAACAGAATTCGCTTACTTGAAGATCGTCGTCTTGAGTGGATTTGGGGGAATAGGCTTCTTGATCGATCATGACTGTTTCTAAAGTTTTTAGACGGCACGGCTCGAAAATATTTTCAACTTTAACTGTTTGAACAACTTGTGGATATAAGCGTGTTTCACACATTTGGGATTAATCATCCTAAACAACATCGACAGAATTTTAGTGTGTCCGTATATCTTCAACAATTAGCAATATCCCAAAAAAAAGTATTATGTTGGCACAACATTAATTCTAAGATTCACCATTTGAACGTGCCAAGTACTTCTAGTACTTACATACATACATATGTATGTACTTAAATGGGTGACTATTTAAAATGTATGTATGTTTGTTTCATCCTGTTAAAGCATGTACCCATCTATTATAATAATAATTTGTCGAGCGGATAATAGATTTTAACTGTCGAAAAACCATCATTAAAATAGTTGGTCTACAAAAAATTGATAGGAAATAAACATCATTTCGATCAAGCATGTTAAGGGTATTCACATTCTTGCTTTAATGTTGACGACTCAGGTATAGCTTTGACCACTAACCATACAGTATATAGATGTGCCAGTTCATACAACGAATGTGTTACAGAAAAATT
>JAWNNB010001122.1:0-12998 GCA_035043285.1 Drosophila subsilvestris
TGAGCAAATTTGTTTAACGTTCGGAATGTTTAATTTATATTGTCACAATTGTTAGTAAGTGAAACACAAAAACCCGGCACAACTAGCGATTAGCTATGATGGGATTAATTATGTACACGATTATTAGCAATTAATAATGAGTTATTAACGCAAAAAGGCAGAAAAGGCAGGAGCGATGTGAAAGCACGACCGGCTAGTTCAACTTGACAGCAACTTCCTAATCTTTCAGAATGAGATCTTCTTTAAACAAATTATATTGAAATTCTATAATAAGCTGCTCCATCGGAATTATTCGGCCAATCCAATTTGATCCCGAAGGTCTGTAAAGCGTGGAGCTGGTAGTACCTTGGTCAGCATATCTGCGAGCTGTTTTTCTGTGGAGATATATTCAATTTTAATTAGTTTTTTTTCCACTTGTTCTCTGGAAAAATGATATTTAATATCTATGTGCTAGTTCTTTTGTGGCAAGAAGGATTATTTTTAAGCTAATACATCCCTGATTATCCTCATATATCTTAATTGGTGTATTTAGTTTGATTTTAATACTTTCTAATAATGATTAAAGCCATAATGCTTCTCTAACACCTTCAAACAATGCCATATACTCAGCTTCTGTTGATGAAGCTGCTACAGAGTTCTGTTTCCTAGTACACCATCAAATTAAATAAGATTCATACATTTTAAATAAATATCCTGTAGTACTTCTTCTATCTATAATATTTCCGCCCCAGTCAGAATCAACATAACCACTAAAAATTTCATCGTATTTTGAAACTTTTGAAAATGTCAATTTTAAATCTATATTTATGGTGTATGGCCTTGGCTGTGAATTTGGCGGAGTGACGATGCTCTTGTTTATCCTTTCAAGTCTAATGGGGCTTGCCTGCAAAACAGCTTTTGTGATATGTGACCTCTTGTTTTCCTTGTCGTTCATATATTTGATTGACAGCGCCTCCGATAAGTGATCCGTAGCTATATGACATGTTGCATCTGAAAGTTTTCTCTTTCTTGTATAAGCTGAACAGTCTTCCAGGGTTTTAATTGGTCTTCCTGAGCATCGTCCTGCGGACGTGGAGGGTCCATCATCTAGCATCTGCTTTCCAACTAACCAGGTTTCGTTTTTGCTATTGAACACTGTAGTATTACGATGTGAGATCTTCCATTTAGCGTCAATTCTAGCATATACAAGATTAATATTATGTATTATACTTGTATGCTTCTCTGGGGTTGTCCGATTCTACATTTAATTCAACGAGAACAGCTTCCTTAAATTCGTTGAAGTTGTTTGAAGTTCTAAATATCTCAAACAATTTTATATTTTCCATCGCCATTTTCACTGTTTATACACAACTTAATGGTTTAAAAGTCAAAATAGAACTATGGACCTATACAAAAAAGGACTGCAATATATATACATATGCATATACCACCCTTTTGCAAAATAAAAAGCAGGTTAAAAAACTTGGTCAAATTCAGGTCAATTATAACGGCCAACCTGCATATGCAATGCCACAAAAACTTTTGAAAAAGTTAGGTCGAAGTTAAAAAGACTTACCTGCAAATGGATTAATAGCTAACTCTATAATTTAGGTAGCGAAAACTTAAAAATGGTTAAATTATTGAGTGTACCTGAGTATATAGTTTCATTAGTACATTAGTACCTGATTTTTTTGTTTTTCAACTTTTACTTGAATTTAAAAAAAACTACATTTTTGTATTCCCGAAATATTTTGTATACGGGATCTTTGTATATTTCTTTACCAAATCAAAGGTCCATACGTGCGATTTTGGGTTTTGTGGCTTCTACATCGATAACAGTGACGCTACCTCGCACGAAAAACGTCAAAATTTGGATTTTGTATGGGAATTTGAGCTGCGATAGCCGCATTTTTGGCCGTTTTTCAACTTTGATTGCTCATATCTCCTAAACTAAAAGTCCGATTCTTTTTAAACTTTATTTTTGAAAGCTTTGGAAAATACTCTATCGAATTCGTGTATTGGATTTATCCAAAGCGTTCAAAAAATGCATTGACTTTTGCCACCTCTTTGCGGCTGAGGCCCCACTGTGCGACGTTTCATTGCGGGATATAGATGTGTGTGTATTCAGCACATCACATACATACCGTGGACCACAAGACGATAGTAAAACGGAACTATCGCAAAATGTTCGTAAACGGACTTAGAAATGATAAAAATCCGTGAGCGATTACTGAAGCCTCGCTCAATGTCCGCAAGCGGACTCAAAAAAGAGCATTGGGCGGACAAAAAACGAGCGGCATATATTTCCCTTTTCATGTCCAGTTTCCACTCATTTTTAAGTCCGCTTGCGATAATTTTGTGATAGTTTAGCCGTCGCTCGCGGATGTGTCCGCTCAATGCTCGTTTTTGAGTCCGCTTGCGATAATTTTGTGATAGTTTAGCCGTCGCTCGCGAATGTGTCCGCTCAATGCTCGTTTTTGAGTCCGCTTGCGATAATTTTGTGATAGTTTAGCCGTCGCTCGCGGATGTGTCCGCTCAATGCTCGTTTTTGAGTCCGCTTGCGGACATTGAGTGTGGATAGCAACAAAAAAGTAACGGACAAATATGTAGCTGCGGTCGGAGGATCGCAAACGGACTTAAAAACGAGTACGATGCGCATGAAATATCGGATTACGTCATCGTCGAGCACGACAACCGCCGAAGTTGTATGTTTCGGCACGCGTCGCGTGTTTGGTTTCATCCCTTTTTTCGTTTTTTCGTTCTTTTGTGATTGGAAACCTGCCTGTCGAAGAAAAAAAGTGGAAAAGTGTGAAAAACTATAAAATCGGTAAGTAAATTCTGAATCTTGTCTAGTTTAATGCCGTTGACTAACAACAATACAAATAAAACAATTTGTTTCTTACAGTGGGAATTAAACAAAGATTTTCACTTGAAGATGCCGATTTTGACAGGGTAACTCAAAAATTTTTCCAATACGCTCAGGACCGAGTGTCCAAGGCTCAAAAATAATTAAAATTTAGATTTAAGTGTTTTTTTAGGTATTAAGTTTTTTCATCTTGAAATATGTTCATTTATTTTTAGTTTGTTTAGTTATTAAGTTTTTTCATATTGAAAAATGTTCATTAATTTTTTGTTTTAGTTTGTTTAGGTATTAAGTATTTTTCATATTGAAATATGTTCATATATTTTTATTATTTTTTTGTTCCATATCACATATAATATCACATCATATCACATACTTCAAAAATATATAAATAAACATAAAAAAATGAAAAAAAAAATTTTTAGTATCGGAACAAAATGGAATGAAACGCTTTAAGCTATCGCAATGGTATCTTTTGCGGACCTTTTATGATATCGCTTACGAACCAGTTCTAATATCAATAACGAGTCAAAAATAATATTATTTGTAATTTACTATTAATATTAAAAGTAAATTACAAATAATATTATTTTTGACTCGTTATTGATATTAGAACTGGTTCGTAAGCGATATCATAAAAGGTCCGCAAATTATATCATAAAATATCCGCAAACGATACCTCTGCCAGCTACCGAAAACGAAACTTTCTCTGCCACAAACTGAGCGACTAGTGATTCATTTTCGTATCGTTTTCGGACCCCAATTCGATAGTTTTACCCGTTTAAGTTTCGCGTAACTTCCGTTTGCGATATCGTTTACAAAGTTTTGGTCCATTTTGCTATAGCAAAATGGTTGTAAGTAGATGTGTCTGGTATTTTTGTTTTTGTCTTACGCAGAAGAACGAATTATTTCATCATCCATTTACACCAGGGCTCGGCAGGGCCCTATCTTAAAAACATAGGAAAAGGCGCTGCCACGTCCCTGCCGGCACACGTACAGTATGAAAAGGCAGCGAGCCTTCGTGTGGCTTCGGCAATGCGACTTCGGCTCTTGCGGTCGAGCTTGATACCCAAATATTAAAAGTAAATTACAAATAGTAGTATTTTGACTCGTTATTGATATTAGAACTGGTTCGTAAGCGATATCATAAAAGGTCCGCAAATTATATCATAAAATATCCGCAAACGATACCTCTGCCAGCTACCGAAAACGAAACTTTCTCTGCCACAAACTGAGCGACTAGTGATTCATTTTCGTATCGTTTTCGGACCCCAATTCGATAGTTTTACCCGTTTAAGTTTCGCGTAACTTCCGTTTGCGATATCGTTTACAAAGTTTTGGTCCATTTTTCTATAGCAAAATGGTTGTAAGTAGATGTGTCTGGTATTTTTGTTTTTGTCTTACGCAGAAGAACGAATTATTTCATCATCCATTTACACCAGGGCTCGGCAGGGCCCTATCTTAAAAACATAGGAAAAGGCGCTGCCACGTCCCTGCCGGCACACGTACAGTGTGAAAAGGCAGCGAGCCTTCGTGTGGCTTCGGCAATGCGACTTCGGCTCTTGCGGTCGAGCTTGATACCCAAAGCGAGAACAAAAATGAGATTAGTGTGTTTAGCCGTCGACAATGCAAGACCACGCTACGCAGCCTTATGATTTTACACTGAGCAAAAAATGTTCAACGTAAAATGGGAAAACAATTTCTTTTTCATAAAAATATGGATGGCGATGCGCAATGCGTAATCTTCTATTATGTTTCCCACTTATGTAACTTATCTTGCATTAATGCGCGCCAAGAATTTTGCTCCAGTTTCAAAAGGAATTCAATTTCAAAACATAACATTTTTATTTTTTTTAGTTTCATTTTTTCTTTTACCCGCAACAGTTAAACTTTTGCTACAAATCGTTTGTTGCAGTGTAAAAGCAACAAACCGGTTTCTGCCGCAGCGCGACCGGCCTCTTCGGGTTTTTACTCACACAAGCGCACGGAAAAACGTGTCAGAGTGTGTGTGCAGAGCCCTGATTTACACACATGTACTCATACATGCGTCTCAAAGGAGTAGCCAGATCGATGGACTTCTTCTGCATTTTTCAACACAAATAAATCCAAGTTCTAAGTTGGGAACAAAAAGCCAGATGAACGGTTAAATGTCCAAAAGTCAAGGGTCACTAAATGAACGAATCAAATGAATCTGTTGATGTAGATTCACTTTCTTATGGTGATTGTCAATATGACAATCGTATGCTGAAAATTAAATGTGTACCGGTAGCAGTTCATGAACCAGTAACAAAATGTCACCGCAATCAGAACTTGAACAAATTGGACTTCGGAGATGTGAATACGTCAGAGTTTTCTTTCGTACTGATTTTATTCGGTAAAATGCGAGGTATACATTATTACAGTTTCTATGAGTACAATTGTTAACTTAGGATCATAGACTTGTTTAATTGGGTCGAATACCCTCTGCACACTGAGCCCATCCCGGAGGAACGGTGGGAATTTTGAAATATGTGAAACTCCGATTCACACCGCGACCATCCACCATCCCCCATCCATGAGAAACAGCTGATGCTCATAATTGCGTGAGGAAATTTGTTTACGTCTTTAATTAAAATGAATATTAATAATATTGCAATGGTTGTAAATGTGATTCAACAGCAAAACATATTCATGACCAAGCTAATCATGATGCTGGACATGGATGATGATGATGAGGACAACTTTGACGAGGAAGAGATAATAGAATGGATATCTGTTTTGAAAAAACTGAAGCCAGGAAGGTTGTGGTCATTTGTGAGTGCTTCTACTAAATAAAACAAAAGTTTAAAGTACAAATATATATGCTATGTGTTTCAGAAGCGGTTCGGTACATTTTGGGAGAAGGATGTACCAGATAAAAACGAGGCGTTTTTTAAGGAAAGTTTTAAAATGGAAAGGTCCTGCTTTTCTCTGTTGGTTACTCGTTTGGATGTGCTACGGAAGAAGGACACAAACTGCCGACCCGCAATTCCTCTAGATAAGCGTATCGCCATAGCTTTATATACTTTGGGCTCTTCTTCTGAGTACCGAACAGTCGGCAGGCTTTTCGGCGTGTCAGCCAACAGCGTCTGCAATATCCTACATGAGTTTTGCAGAGCATTAATAAAAGAATTCTCAGAGGAATACATGTCTTCCAACTATCTCACTTCCGAGAAAATAGACGAATGTGTCCAAGGATTTGAAGAAATTGGGTTTCCTCAGTGCCTAGGTGCAATTGGTAATAATGCAATGAAATCATCCATAATATATGTATATACACATGTATATATAAATTAATTTCATCACTTGTTTTTATGTTAGATGGATGTCACATTGAAATAAAACCACCTGCAGCTGAGGCAGTCGACCACCACAATTATAAAGGCTGGTATTCAACCGTAATATTTGCAATGGTAGACTACAGGTAAGATATTCGCACCTAAACAAATATTTTCAAGTGGTTTACTTAATTATTAAATTATTTAATATCAATTTACTTCAGATATAGATTTACTTATGTAAATATCGGCTCTGCAGGAAGATGCAACGACTCGATGATATACCAAAAGTCAAGCCTTTTCAAGCGTATTGAAGAGTCGCCATTGCTAGAGGAAAAAGCTAAGGAAATTAGCGGAGTGAAGGTTCCAGTATTGCTGATTGGAGACTCGGCATTCAGGTTCTCAAAAAAGCTTATGAAGCCATACCCATTTTCCACAGCCGCCTCTTTAGAACAGCGCACTTTTAATTACAACCTTTCCAAATCTAGGCGAGTTGTGGAAAATGCGTTTGGACATTTAAAAGCCAGATTTCGCATAATTGGAAAAGGCTTGGATAGCCACCATAAAAACAATAGTGCCATTATATTGTGCTGTTGCATTTTGCACAACATGTTAAACATGCACAACAGCTTGATAAACGAAAATTGGGAACTTCTTCTTTTAAGTGAGCAGCAAGAACAGCCCGATCGCAGCAATATTTATGCTGATTACAATCATTGAGCAGAACAGATACGATCTGCAATTGCAAAATATTGTGTAAATAGAATACATTGAATTTATTAGTTCTAGACATTTATTATAAATTTAAACATACACGACATTTATTATAAATACTTAAAGTTAAACATACACGACATTTATTATAAATACTTAAAGTTAAACATACACGACATTTATTATAAATACTTAAAGTTAAACATACACGACATTTATTATAAATATTAAAGCTACTTCTGTTTATTTTCTTTTAAAAATTGCATTAAATCCGCCTGGAACTTCGTCTGGGTTCGAATAAGCTCCTCGAGGAGATCCTCCTGCCTCTTATGGTGATCCTCCTGCTTTTTATTGTGTTCTTTTTGAGCAGCTAGGCGCTCTCTGGAGACCTCTACGAGCGGGGCCACTACGCTATCCAGCTTGGTGCGCTTCTGTGGGGGCCCTTGCTCGCAGAGAGTGCACTAGAGGTGCAGGATCCGTCTGGGTCCATCTCGATGACTTCGGAAAAAAACTCATAAACATCTGCAAATGAACATTTATTATATATATATTTTCAATACATAATTTTACTTAACTTACTCTCGTTGTCCAGGGTGCTTTGCTCCGAGTTTATTCGAAAGGCTCCTAGGAAGGCTTGCAGCTTTTCGTAATTCTGCCATCCAGAGGGAGCCCCCCCGCTTGGCCCCATTTTATTTTTTTCCATCCTGCAAATTATAAAAATAAAGTGGACTCAACAATTTATTGTTTACCAAATACAATAATATTAACCTGTATTTTTTCGTCAAGTTTTCTACCTTCGTCCTAATCTCTGTCCAACCTATTTCGAAACCACCCTCCTTCATGGTCTGGGCTATCTCCATATATAAGTGGGAATTCTTACGGACTCCCCGCAAATCTTCCACATTCTCATGCCACAGATCAATGAGCAGGTTCTCCATTGGCAGGGTGCCACCGGCTGTTCTCTTATTTGCTGCAATATTGTTATGATATATTATTCAATATATGAATATATATGTATTCAGAAATATATATTTTTAACTTACCACCTCCATTTGCTGCTCCTTCCATTTTTATAAAATATTTTTGTCTCTTTTCCGTGTTTTGTAAAATCAACCAGATGTTGTTTTTGTTTTTTTTTTCATTTTCCTGTCTGTCATTGTTTACATTTTCGTAGTGAATTCCGATTTTTCGTTGTGAATGTCAAATATTTATGGTTTCATTTGACAATTATCGAAAAAATACCGCATGGAAACGTGCGAATTAGGAACATCCCAGATGGATGGCGGAATAACTGGGAAATTTTCGGAACGGCAAAACCTTACGGCCCATCCCAGAAATGGATGGGGGATGGTGGATGGTCGCCAGTGTGAAAAGGCTATAAGAGGAAAAGAATATTACGATTTAAAAAAGTTCCATCCGTCCATAAAAGTTGCGCCAACAACGGCCTTTTTGCGTGGAATTAAGTGATCCTCTTGAAAATTTAGAATAGTTTTTCTAATAATACAAAACCGAGAACTTTGGTGGAGTAAAGAATTTATTATTTTTAAAGGCGGGGCGAAAAAGGAACGTGCTCGATCGAACTTCAAATCAATTTCAACAAATCTTAAAAAAAACAAAAAACATTTAATTAAAACGACATGACGAAACACCTCTATTTGATTGCCATATTTGGGGTGAGCAAGGAAAATATAGTACGCGGAATGTATTTTTAGACAAGTTCTTTTCATAGCGCACGAAATCGCTGCTCTCGCCGTTTATCGGAGTAGCAGACAGGCAAAAGGTGTCGCTACGTTCTCTCGCTCAGAGGAGAAGCTTGCTCCGCTACGAAGACCGGACGGTCTGTTGCCATTGCGGGGAAGCGGTCCACGTTATTTTTACGCTTCTCGCAGTCCAGTCACTGGCCAAGTAAGCCGCTAGTCGCCGCCGACCAGAGGCTGGAATAGGAACCAGCAGAACCTTTCGTTCTTTCCGCATCGATCTCCAAAGGAGCGCTTAGCTAAAGCCAAAGTTGCAGCGGCGTGCCCAGACGCGCATGCAGCGCTAGAAGGGACGCGGAGTCCACGCAGATGATTCTCTAGAGCCACCTGCAGCCAACGTTAACACGCATGCAGCGCTAGAAGGGACGCGGAGTACACGCACCTTCCATTCTGAGGACACCGTGATCTCCTCCAGGCTATAACTACTGGCAGAGAAGACGAACCTTCTGCCTCTATGTGTAGTTGTCCCGCTCGCAGAGTTTGACCGTCCTTGCAAGAAGTCACAGGGAATCGAATTATGAACCAGGGCAGTAGCAGAAATGGTGTCCGGTCTTAAGCAAAGGGCTTATAGAGTTCAATTTCTAGTTCTGAGTATTAATTCGCAAAAGATCCTATAATAATTGCCAATTCTCATATAATCTTAATGAAATTTCTGTTTCTTCTGTTAAATACTCTCAGTATACATTTATTAGATGACATTTGTCGTAATCAATACTGTTAAACATTTCATTAGTGTGGGACCGGGGTTAATGTAGGTATTCCGATCGAAATAAGAACAGTCCCGGCAGTTTGTTTTCAATGAATTTAGGTTTAATGATCAATTTGATTGTTTGTTATTATAGTTATGCGTTCCATTAAATGTATATGTAAATAATAAGTTTAATAAATGTATTTAACTCGTTGTTTCGTCTTTTTACGTCTTTCGTCTTGATCTCTTGAGAGCGTCGTTTCTCGCGTCCGTCGTTCGTCGTTGCAGATCACTTCTGTCTCTTCTTCCTTCTTTTTGGCCGGCTTGCCAAATCGTCGTATATCTCAGCTGTTCATGGGGGTAGGGTTACGGCGTTACCATACCATTCCCACATTAGTTTAAAAATCATGCATATCCTATTTTTACAAATAATTTAACGATCTTGAATATCCATAAGATACCTGTATCAGGTGCAATCTATATTGAAAACGTTTGTAGTGCTATGCACGCTGAAGTTTAGGGACCTTGAAGCCCAGGAATGTTGAAGCAGAGTAGGGTGTCTTGAGGAGACGAGCGAGTATCGGCACACATTTATATTGTTTACCTTGCAGACATGACGCTTGATTTCGGGAGATCGATCTTTCGCCGTTTGAAAACTTCATGGTGTGTGAGTAAAAGAACATAGCTGTATGTGTGTAGGGTTGTGCCAATCATTCTCGGCTTTTAAATATTCCGTCTCAGACCTGTAGTGGCTTGAGTCCCAGTGTTTAATCTCAAGCTAATCTTTGTAATTTCCAATCCGAAAGCACTTTGTTTTCTGGTTATCGAATCCAAGGAGGAGATTTATAAGATTTTGTTGGCCAAGGCCATTCACCTGTATCAGGAATGAACCTGACTTTAAGCGGCTCTAAATTAGAGTGAGTTGTTTGGATCTATGAATGAATCAGTATTCCAGACCTATGTTTTAAGCATTACTTTTATAAAATCCTTACTTATTCATCTGCATTATCGCATATAAAAATCTCAATCCATGTATATTTTGTAGCTTTAAGCCATACCTATTATCGCTATGACCAATTCTAATTTAAATATTAAGAAACAAAATGAAGTCCTAGATAAAGCCATAACATGAACTCGATACAAGCCTACGTGTTTTTGTAGCCGGTTCAAAAGGGGTCATCAGAAGCGCGATGCTTTTGAGAAGATGACCAAAGGTAGGGTGGGTTAGCCTCCACATATCAGCTGTGGACTTAAGCCCCGACGTCTCTCCGTCTCTCCTTTTCTTTTCCGTCTCCCTTAATCTCTTATTCTCTCTTGTCTTTACCTCTCTCTTTCTCTTCTCACTATTCTCTCTCTCGACTGCCTCTTCTTCTTTCCTTTTCATCTCTTCTACCGTTCTAGCAGTAAGTCGCAGCACGCTTATTTTCTTGAATTATTATCGATAATTGAAGCAGCGAAACAGGGCTGATTCGAGGTAGCAACAACTCCACCCCCAAAGCCGACGAGCTAGAGCCGGAAAAATAATTAGCGTGCCCAGCTCTCTCGAATCGCGATGTTCCAGTTAAAATTTTTGTTTCGTTGCACGTTACAATAGGGAAACCATATCAATAAAGGAAAGGTTTGAATTTGTAGATTTGCAAAGTAAAGGTGTGGGTTTACCGTATGAGGGAAATATTTTAGTCATTCCATTGCTTCATCATTGTATTTAGATTTTAATATGTTGTCAGAACTTAAATAAAAGAACAGATTTGAATTGGGGGTGTTTAGCCCGTAGGCGTGTTTTGTTACACGAATCGTTTCATTCCAGTATTTTAGTAAATATGTTCCATTTAATTCTTTTGACCGTTCCTCTGAAGTTATTTAGGATAATAAGATCAGAGCTTATTTCTTCTACAGATTCCATGTGATCTGCATTATTATAGTTGCATGTGGAGTCTTTCCTATCATAAGCTTACTTATACAATTCTCGTGATTCAGATTAACTTTTTAAATTTGTAAAAAATTGTTATATTGTTATAATTTTAACAGGGGTTTTGTAATTCCATAAGTGCAAAGTTCATTCGTGAATATTTCTTGAAAAGGGAGATTTACAATGGTGTTATTTCGTACAACGGGTCGAATAATGATATTTTTATAGTTTTCCTTATCTAATTTAGGGATCTTAATTATATAAAGTAATGTATTCTTATTGTATAAAATTGAAACATCTGCAAACTCGAGCATTTCTTCTATTGAGTTTAATGTGGTGAGAATTTCTATAAAGTTCTCATTTATTAAGTTTATTTCATTTTCGTTAAGCATAAATGTGTTTATTATATTTAATCTTGCCCATTGAGTTGCATATTTGATGTTGATTAATTCTTCTTTTATAAGGCGGGTCTGTATTTGGAAGTTAATAGCTATTTCATTGCTGAATGAATTGTCCTTTTTTATTGTGTTCAATAGTCTGTTGCTGATTTCTGTAACCTTATTTATTCTTTTTTCAATTTGTGTATTTATTATAATTTTTATACCAGTACTCAAAAAGAGTTAAGGGGTATACTGTATTTGTGGTAAAAGTGGATGTGTGTAACGCAGAGAAGAAAAATTTTCCGAACCCATAAAGTATATATATTCTTGATCAGCATCAATAGCCGAGTCTCTGTCTGTCTGTCTGTCTGTCCGTCTGTCCGTCTGTCCGTCTGTCCGTCTGTCCGTATGTCCGTCTTGATGAGCGCCTCGTTCTCAGAGACTATAAAAGCTAGAGCAACGAAATTTTGTTTCCATACTCATGTGATATCACACTGTTACAAGTGTATTTCAAAATTTCGTCCCGCCCCTTCCGCCTTCACAAAGAACGAAAATCTGTGGCAGCCACAATTTTGAAGATACAAAAAAACTTTTTTTAAATTTCAATCATAATCTCACAAATTTATATGCTAACTGAGTACGGGTATAAAAGTAGAGTCGCGACTAGAAGCGACTCACGTTCCTTCTCGTTCTATTTTGTTACTGCATAAGCATGGTCCAGTTCCCAGTCCGCCTGTTTAGTTTATTCTTGCCTTTAATCCCCCCATCGACACGAACGGCAAATAAACACCTACATATGTACATAGATATATAATATAACCCAAGTCTTGTGTAATTATTTACAAACATTTTGCGATCTATCTACGCTGCTGAAGAAGCTCAGTAGCTCAACATTTGCTGACCCCGACGTGATACATATAATCAATTAAATCACAATAACAATAACATTTGTCGTTTGTTTAATTCGCATTGAACCACGGTTATTTCGGTATTCGGCTGTGCACAAGCAACAAAAAAGGTGCTCGCGTCGTCTGCTTTGCGCTCTGGTTGCGATTCCTGCTGCATTTATTGCAAGCGTTCGTTCTTCTTTGCGGTCATCTTCCCGCTAGGAACGTTTTCTAGCGCCAGCTGCCGAAATGGATGCGAGGAACGACGGTCAAGTGACCGCTGCTGGAAACAGTGTGGCCTTCCTAAAGCGGAAAGCACCAGCGTTATTCAAACGGATGAAGCAGCTGGAAGTTGTCTTGGAGAAGGCTCGTTGGTAGGCTAAAGCAAATCAAGGACTGCACGGAACTTTTAAAACCGTGCACAGCGAGCTCTAGAAGCTGGACTGCGACGAGATTTGGAGGGAACTCGCCGATGAAGTTTACGGACCTTCAAGCATTGTGTGGATTTCCTGCAAACGCTCCGTT
>JAWNNB010001123.1:0-13312 GCA_035043285.1 Drosophila subsilvestris
CTTCTCGTTTTTTATAATAATGTGCAAAGATCCAAATTTTGGTTGATGTTACATTTATTAAGTTTCGCCTACCAAAAGGGGCGTAGTTAATTCGCCAAACTAAAACTTTTGATTTTTTACTAAAAATTTACGATTTTTATAAGAATCATTAAAAATAAAAACTCAAATTGATATATTATATTCTCAACTACTCATTCTTAATGTAAAAAAAAATAAAAAAAAAAAAATTTAATTTAAGAAAATAATATAAAACTTTTTAACCGAAAATTACATGAATAGACAGGGAAATTATTAAGAGGGTTCCAGTTATACTCAATGTTATGAGTTGCATAGGAAAAATAGATGCAAATTTGTTTGGGACGTATGCCACCATAACGGCAATGCTTTTGAAGGAACGGTATCCAAACAAATTACGTACACCTACTGTTCATAAGGTTCTTGATCACGGACAAGATATAATCGAGAATCAATCTCTCCCAATTGGGCAATTATCAGAAGAACCACAAGAGTCAAAAACCAAGGAATACTAGAGATAAAGATACACAAACACCTGCAAGTTTTCTCTAAAGAAACAAAACAAAGATTTGTCTAGCATGCTGTTCCTCGGATTTGAAATCGGAGTATTCGCATGCAATGGTTGCTCTATTTAGTAATATTAAAAATCGTTTTGATAAAAATTCAAATATTTTGTTAACTAATTTTACTTAAATTGGCTTATCCAAACTTTACGTGTTTAGGCTAGCTAGAATTCAAAATAAACGAGAAGGAACGTGTGAGTCGCGACTCTACTTCTATAGCCGTACTAAGTCAGTATATAAATTTGTGAGAATTTCAAAATAATTTACATTTTAAAATTTTTTTGCTACATCTGTTATCTACATCTATAATGTCGATTACACATCTAAAATGTGTATTCTACATTGTGTATGTAGTTAAGATTCTTCATCTTCTCCGCAACATCCGCGCACTGCACAGGGCAGAGTGCGAGCGAGAAAGAGAATAAGTAGCGTCAGAAGCGTTAAGAGGGGTGGGGGAAGCAATTGAAAATTAATTTCTTTACTCTGGCTATAATAATAATCCGAACTGACTCAGATTCGGCAGTTTGGTAGATATGGTCATTCTCTACGATACTGCGTTACTGTTTTATCGTATCTTTAAAATTGTGGCTTTGTGGGTGTGGGGCGAAATTTTAAAGTACACCTGTAGAGCTCTAGCTCTTATAGTCTCTGAGATCTAGGCGCTCATCAAGACAGACAGTTGGTGTGTAAAAATACAAGTTCCGTTTTGGAGGGATTAGCTTTGACAGTCGCGTGAGTTTTGCGGTCATTAGATCGCAGTGTTTTAGGGAATTTTCCCGAGAAGATCATGGCAACGTCGTCCGCGTATGCCACCACTTTGCAGACCTACCTTTCCGGTAGGCATGTTGTGCGCCTGACAGCCACTGCGGATTTATGGTTGTTCTCAGCTGTAGCCCGACTAGTCTCTCAAAGGTTTCGAGAAGAATGGACGATACACCTAGGCTTTCCTGTTCTGGGAATAAAGACTATTTTAGCCTTGAGCCAAGAGTGGGGATTTTTCCCACGACCAGGTCTAAAATTATTTAGTTCAACTTATTTTAAATGTGATGAAATTTATTTCATTCTAATCGGTGTTCAACAAAAAAGTTATTAGTACTATAATGTACTTATACCTAATACAACAATTTTCTTACATAAGATTTTCTTAAATTATAATTATCTTTTTTAATGTAGATAACAATTCATTGTGGTTCTGGATCATCACTAGAGTATAGGAGTGCTCGGGTAATGTACAAAACGTTAGGATAAATCCATCTAGATCGATTTGTTTTGTTATATGCACTTTGCGCAAAAATAACAACCATTCCTGAGACATGTTTCATAGAACTTTCTTGAAGTTTTTTACTAAATTGAGGTGGCTGATTTCAAATATGATATCCATTTTTTTTTTCAGGTCGCGTTTTTAAGTTACAGGTTTTCAAAGTATTTTTGACTTTCTTCCAAAAATGTCAAGATGTAACTGTTACCTTTGAAAAACAAGCATCGCTGAATGAGGAGTAAAGTTATGACATTTTGAACTTTAATTGAAGGAAAAAAGTGAAAAACAACGATTAGTACCTGTAACTTAAAAACGATCTGATGGAAAAAAATGGAGATTCGATTTGAAATCAGCGACCTCAAATTAGTAAAAAACTTCAATCAAAACGCACAAAGTTCAACTTTTTCCATTGTGATTTAGATATTAAACTTTTGTTCTAAATTATAAAATTTTGGTTTTGAATGACTTGATTAATTCCTAATTGAAGTGTAACAAAAGATTTTCCAAATTCAACAACACGATATCCGACTTTCGCAACGAATTTTCGGAAAACGAGCCAGCGGTCACTTCAGCGGAGGGAAGTTCTCGTCCTTAACAAGAACGACATAATTGACGTGAAGGTCAGGATTCCGAGTGCACCACTTCGGTTGCTCAAGAAAGCTGGTTAAAAAAGATTCACGCCAGCGAGACCAAAAGATTTGCTGACAATGTGTTACTTTCTGCCAACGGTGCAAGCGATTGACGTTTAAATGCACCAAGCCAGATAAATCGTTAAGAAAAGCGTGATTTACGGATTCTTGATGGCAGTCGCTTAGGAGTAGCGCTTAGGAGTTCCACCAGTTCGTTTCGCGTTCCAACAAAATGGGTGCCATTATGTTACCGACTACGAATCGATCTTCCACGGGTACAAATAAAAAGAGCAGATAGGAACGCAGACGTTATAAGATCCTTCAAAAGCTCGATGGGAACCGTCTTAGTGGTGAAGCATATAAAAGTGCTCATGTAGCACTTTTTTGGGGGCCGATTCCAAACTTCTGATTTATACAGGAACGGACCGCAATAGTCCACTACGGTTACTAGAAATGCACGAGATTCGCTAACTCTGTCTGCCGGAAAATTTGTCATTATTTGCTCCAGAGTTCGATTTATTCTGACACACTTCTGGATTACGTGTGCCACGGTTTTTCGGGCACCATTGGCCAGAACGTTTGCCGAATAATGGCAAATAGTGACTGGGGTCAGAGAAGAAGTGATAGAATGATTCCTGGAAATTTTATGAGATGGCGTGCTCCAAAATCCAAGGTAGAATTTGTAAGAAGCCCTCCAACTCTGTAACCATCTAGGGAGAATAAGGGGACAAGGCTTGCGGCTAGTGCGCTTGCACTCATCCATATTCATCGAGTGAGTCGAAGGTATCCGAGCGGAGCGGGCCCTAGCTCTTTCGGGGAGGGTGGGTTTGCTAGGACCTGGACTCTCGCCTACATAATCTTATTTAATTATCCCTTCTGAAACCAACACATGAGCTTTACTCCCACAAAATAATCTTATTCGACAAAGAAAGCCTAAACCAACTTCGGGCAACAAAAACGAAAGCATTTCCCGATCAATTATCACGAGGTATGGGCGTGGTCCAAAGGTGTTAGTTAACGCGTTTTTTACCCTCTCTACCTGGATATTCAATATACGGTTTTTCTGTATATCCCCTAATTCCATGCTATCTCTCAGTTGTCCAGGTCACCGCTTATGAGAATTTTAGTCACTAATTCCAAATTATTTATCTTGTTTATTCATATAAATTCAAAAGTTACGCATTTCAAACATGCTTTTTATTCTTATCGATTAGAGGCTATTTTATATACGTTGACTCATGCTAAGAAAAATATTTAATTCAAATTTACATGGCTACGAAAAATGATTAATTAAATAGTCGAAAAAACGAGAAAATAAAAAAAAATGTTAATGATACTTGGAAAAATGTAGGAAAATATTTTATGGATGGATATTAGGCTTTCTCATAGCATTTCCCAAAACATTTTTATAAGATCGGTCGAAATTACCAGAGTTCTTTGAGGTTATGTTTTGTTCTATTTTTGTTAAGGCAAATTCATTAAATCAATACGGCAACAACGACATGACAATATCTACTTTTATTGCAAACTAACGCACAAAACTCTCAAGCGGTGAAAGGCCTTCCAAAGGTGTTGTTTATTATCTATGGAGAAACGGTGAGGCTACAGTTCGTTAACCAAACCCAAAAAATGATCAAAAATACCTTTTTGAAAGTTTCGGGCCCAGCTGCCATTCCGCATTCCGGAAGTTGGGCCCGCAACCGTCAAAAATGTATTTTTGTATCTTTGTTTTTATACCCGTACTCAAAAAGAATTAAGGGGTATATATATTGTATATATGAATTTTCAGTTGCTTCCCCCACCTCCTCTGGCGCTACTGACGCTATTCATTCTCTTTCTCGCTCGCACACACTCTGCCATGTGCAAAGCGCGAGCAACCCCTAGCGGAGGAGAGGTAGAATCTAAATGGTAGATGTAGAATATTTGTTCTAGATGTATTATCTACATTGTAGATTTAGATGTAGTTAACAGATGTAGCAAAAAAATGTAAAATTTTATAATTTCTATTTAAATATCAATCATAAGCTCACAAATTTATATACTGACTAAGTACGGGTATAAAAGTAGAGTCGCGACTAGAAGCGACTCACGTTCCTTCTCGTTAGAACTGCAAAGTTCTAAGCAACCATATAAAGATACTTAAGTTATGTGAAAAATAGAAGCAGTACCTCAGAAAAATAATACCAGATTTTAAAAAATTCTTTAAAAAAAAACTAAACCATAAAAAACACAATGTTGTTTACAAAATTTTAAATCTCAAAATCTATCAGTAAAATCATTTTGGGCCACAGCCCAAATAAAAAGTTCAATTTTGTCGAGTATTGTAATCCGAACTGACTCAGATTCGGCAGTCTGATAGAAATGATCATTCTCTAGGATACTGCGTTTTTATTTTTATCGTATCTTTAAAATCGTGTCTGTCCCAGGTTTTCGTCCTTTGTGAAGGCGGAAGGGAGCGGGGCGAAATTTCGAAATACACTTGTAGCAGTGGGATATCACATGACAGCTGCAATTTTCTTTTAAAGACCAACATTCCAGAGCTTTCTCTCTGCAGCCTGTCGGAAAAAAAGAGAGTGACAGGTGCATTTAGACGCACTGATAGAGCTTTTCCAAGCTGCACTGCTAATCGCAGCTGGTATGGCTTGATCATCAGCCCTCTATGTTTCGAAATGTCGCCATCGAAATGCGATGGAAAATCAACGTAATTTTTTAAAACTAAAAACGGATCACAGGGCGCATATTCTACCACCCAATAATTATTGGGTTATCGGATATCTTCATCTCCTTGAAGGTGTGTTCCTCCTTTTGAGCGTGCGGATACTCGTTGGCCACTATAATTTTTGCTTCTTCTTCGTTTTTCGCCTGCTGTGTTTCATCCAGTCTCAGGCCCGGAACAATTATGGACGAACTCATGTGTTTTTGACTAATCGAAAAGCTGTTGTACGATCTGTGCCTATACTTGTCCGTTTTGCCGACGGCTAGTTCCCCTTGAATATTATTATTTGGGCATTGGTTATCGACAAGAGTGATACGAAGTGTGTGACTAGTGTTACATTTCATACATTTTTCAGACTCTTCTGTATTTGCATCTTGCTTTTCGGCTTCTTTCAGTTCCCAAAATCGTTCCAAATTCGTTACTGCTGACGTGATGGTTTTTGATTTTATATTGGACCGGCTTCTTAGGAATACTGCTTTTGGCCCACATTCTTTGAAAGTCCCGTGTTTCTTCTCGATGAGGTCTTTTGTGAGATGCGATAAATGAAGCCCATGAAATAGCTCTGATATTTTCGAAAATCCACGATCTATCCTACGGATATCGTATCCAGTCATATCGTCAAAGGCTTTATCGTTTATATACTTATTAAGTTCGTCGCACTTGTATACCATAAGCAGACAGGCTCCGGTTTTCACATTCACTTTGCGTTTTACTTTTCAGCAAAAAGTCATACTTTTCATTTCGAGGCGCTTTTATGAATTCGTTTACACTTTATACTGTTAAGCGCGAAATTTACTGCGTTAGTGCCAGCTCATACAAAAAGGCTTCTGTTATGTTTAACAGAGACTTATCGATAGCCAAATCGGGCTGCCACAGCTGTTCGGTGCAATTCACTTTTTTGTTTTTGTCCTGACCAATTTTTCAGATCCAATTTTGAGGTTGGCTTAAATAAAAATTATTTATAGGAAGAGCACAAGCTCTATTGCACTAGTAATGGTGTCAAAATCATGTGAATACATCGTTAAGTAATTTTTTCCCTTTTGCAATTAATATTTCTTTGGTTGTATAAAAAGGCGTTTACTTTTAATTTCGGCGAGGAATTTGTTGCCGTTTTGAAAACGAAAAAGTCATGCATTTCACGTATGGTGAAAGTGAAACCAGAGCCTGCCTGTTTTCGAGATATTTAGCTTTTTTCATTAAAAATGAAAAATATTCCTTCCGAAATATTTCTCCGCTCCGTAACCATCTTCTAACAATTCCGAATGGTTTTTGTTTGATGGCTTTTCTGATTCTTGCTAAGTAGATTAAGTCACAATTCGTTCTGTTATGAGTAAATGGTTTGCTCAATGAAATCTTTTGTAGCAGAATCAAGTTCGCTTCTAATTTATCCTGCTCATCTAGCAATGTTTTCCGGATCGTGGCCATTTGGAAGGATTTTTTAAACCTTTAGTCCAAAGTGAAACGTTGGTTGCTATAAAAGTTGTAAATTCGAAATGTTTTATTTACAAAACTTATGCACTATATATGTATGTAAGATAATTTAATATTATCAATGTTTTTTTGAGTATTGTACACAATTAAGATATATGAATGTGTAAAATTTAAAGGGTTTGAAAAAGTGTAAATAATAGAACGGCTGATTATGACGACTTTAGAAACAACTCATTCCACTTTACTTTCTGACATCTGCCCACCAACTGTACTACTGACATACGAACGATGACCACTTGGAGATCGACCGATATATTTGTTGGTGGTGGGCGCTCAAAGTGAGGACTATCGACTCACGCCAATACTACCACTTTACATTCGGCCATCCTGAAAAGCATCTGTCCCAGATGTCTCCTCCTCTTCACTCTGCTCTTTATCTTCTTCCTCGCAGTAAGCATAACGCCACAGCTTCATAAAGTCAGCGCTTGTAGAGGTCTGTAGTACACCCTCAAATTCAGCTGTCTTCTTAACATCATATATATCTGCCGTTCCGTTTCACTCGAATGACTTCTTATGGGCCGATATATTTGTTGGATAACTTCCTTCCAGTTATAAACTGCGTCACCTTAATGGCTACTAGGTCGCCTAGCTGATAACCATGAATCCCTTTCTCTTCTTGTCGTGACTCTCTTTGTAAGCAGCTTGGGCTTTTTCGATTTGGCGCATGGTTTCTTGCCAAATTTTGTTACGTTTTTCTTGCAGGTTCGATAGCATCTCATCTTGAAGGATCCTCAGAAGCTCAGCACTGGAGTTGTTTCTTATACGTACACCAAACATGACTTCAAACGGCGCGTATCTAGTTGATACATGTACATGAGAGTTTATGGCCTGTTGCACCTGCGTTGTGTATTTATACAATTTTGCTGGTTCCGCTGCTGACATTTTTGAGAGTACTGAAATGATAACTCTGTTAACCCGTTCGATCTGTCCGTGACCCCTTGGTACGCCAGCTTTTGTTTCGACGTGATCAATATTGTTTGTTGCGCAAATTTACTTAAAAGAATGCGATGTGAACGCTGCTCCCTTATCGCTGATAATTCTATGCGGGCTGCCGAATATTGAAACCCATGATTCCAGGTATTTGATAGCTTCTTCAGCATTGGTCGACTTTGTAGGAAATAGCCAAGTATATTTTGAACGAGAAGGAACGTGAGTCGCTTCTAGTCGCGACTCTACTTTTATACCCGTACTCAGTCAGTATATAAATTTATGAGCTTATGATTGAAATTTTAAAAAAAATTTTAAATTTTAAATTTTTAATTTTTTTGCTACATCTGTTAACTACATCTAAAATGTATATTATATATGTAGAATAGATATTCTACATCTACCATTTAGATTCTACATCTCCTCCGCTAGGGGTTGCTCGCGCATTGCACAGGGCAGAGTGTGTGCGAGCGAGACAGAGAATGAATAGCGTAAGCAGCGCCAGAGGAGGTGGGGGAAGCAACTAAAAATTAATTTCTTTATTCTGGCTATAATAATGATCCGATCTGGTTCAGATTCGGCAATCTGATATATATGGTCATTCTCTACGATACTGCGTTTTTAGTTTTTTCGTATCTTCAAAATTGTGGATGCCACAGATTTTCGTCCTTTGTGAAGGCGGAAGGGGGCGGGGCGAAATTTTGAAATACACTTGTAACAGTGTGATATCACATGAGTCTGGAAAAAAAATTTCGTTGCTCTAGCTTCTATAGTCTCTGAGAACGAGGCGCTCATCAAGACGGACAGACGGACAGACAGACAGACAGACAGAGACTCGGCTATTGATGCTGATCAAGAATATATATACTTTATGGGGTCGGAAAATTTTCCTTCTCTGTGTTACACACATCGACTTTTACCACAAATACAGTATACCCCTTAACTCTTTTTGAGTACGGGTATAAAAACCATCTACTACAGCAAATATGTACTTGTAGTTCTTCGATGTATTGTCCAATGAACCCAAATGATCAACACGTTCAGATAGCGTGAAAATAATCTTCTTGTTTCCCCAATTTCTGATTATGGGTGATACACTCGATACAATTTGAAATTACCGGCTTTTTTTCTTCTCCAAGTGTATATGAAAGTCCTGCTGAATTGCGTAAATTGTTTTCTGCGCTCCCATATGGCCAAAATTATGTGAGTTTGTTATTATCTCCTTTTCCATACATTTTGGTACTGCCAACAGATCTTGTCCATTTACCTGCTTAAAGATAATGTTATTTCTGAGAACATAATCTACATAGGGTCTCTGCTTTAGAATTTCGGTAACTGCCATTAAGTGTTCATCACTCTGTTGTGCTCTTTTGATCCGTGCATTAGGTACGGAAGTCACGATGATCACCGGGAAACGACTCAAGCTCTGCTTTAAAGGTGAAATCTTGCAAGTACATAAACCACGGCGTTACTTCTCGAGGAATATCTTTTTTGGAGATCGTATGTTTAAAAGCCGCACAATCTGTAACCAAGTCGAACTCTATTCCTAACAGGTAATGGCGGAGTCTCTTTGTTGCTAGGGATGCTGCCTTTATCTCAAGTACATAGCTGGTTAGTTTTTGATTTGATTCCAAATCTTCAACACTGGCTCTTTTATTTTATTGCTGCTTTTAGTTGTTCTACTGCTTGTTTTGTGCTCCTTCTATCCTTCTAAAAACGGCATCGTTCTTCAGCAGTTGCGTTAATGGCTTGGCAATAAAAGCGTAGGCTTTTACGAATTTGCGAAAATAGCCAGTAAGTTCAAGAAACGCCTGAATACCTCTGATATTATTTGACATCGGAAAATTGTTTACAGCTTTTACTTTTTCTTTCCCAGGCCATATCCTCCCATTTTCTATCTCGTAACCAAGGAAAGTGATACGCTCCTTCAAAAAGTGACATTTTGACCATTTTATGTCGAGTCCATACTGCTGCGCCTGTTTCAATACGCGCTGGATGTTGCTTAGACACTGATCGGCTGTTCGCCCAAAAACAGCTATGTCGTCGATATAAATTTCCATAATACCTTCATTTATCAGCTGATGGAAAATATATGTGACAAACCTTAAGAATACTGCCGGCGAATTACAATTACCAAATGGTGCTCTATTAAATTCGAACAGTCCCTCCTTTGTCACAAAAGCTGTAAATTTTCGGCTGGGGTCATCGATTTCGACATGAAAAAATCCATTCCTCAGGTCGAAGACAGAAAAATATTTCGCGCTTTGCATCTTATCGAGAACTTCGTCTATAAGTGGAACTGGAAATCGATCTTTCAGTACCATCGTATTTAAGACACGGTAGTCTATGCATAGCCTCAACGTTTCATCTTTCCTTTTGGTTGGCAGCTTTTTGACAGCTTCTCCTTTTTTCGCTTCTGGTGTCTTCTCTTCGTCCGTTTTTACTCTTTCTTCATCAGCCTTTTTATTTTCTTTATTCTGCTGTCCTCTTTGTTGCTTATCATTTGGTCCACTTTGCTTTTTTTCTTTTTAGCTGAACGCATCATCATCGTTGTGTGCGTAATCAAATTTATACTTTCGTTGGTTGAGCCCCCAGGTAAGATAATTTAATATTATCAATGTTTTATTGAGTATTGTACACAAGTAAGATATATGAATGTGTAATATTTAAAAGGGTTGAATAAGTGTAATTAATATAACTGCTGATTATGACGACTTTAGAAACAACTTATTCCAGTTTAATTTCTGACATCTGCCCACCAACTGTACTACTGACTAGAGCTGGAAAAAAATCGATTCAAACATCGATATAATCGATTCTTTGGTTTTGGGGTAAGAATCGATTCTTTTTTTGGGAATCGATGTTTGTCGTGAAAAAATTCCATCACCAAACTTGAGTAAAGCAAAAGGGTAAGAATAAAATGTAATTTTAAAAGCATAATTATACAATATTTTTGCATTTTCTTTGTGTAGAATCTTAGTGTTTTGGTAATCCGGTAGGAAGGGAGTAGAATGGACGTGTTTTTGCAGTTGAAAGGTAAATATTAACAAAATGCAGTGATGCGCATGTGTTTTCACATTTATTTTTATTAGGAAAAAGAACTCATGGCGAAAAAAATGAGCCTGATTTGGAAGAGGATGAGCCATCGAGGAAAGAGAAATGTGGTAGGTCAACCGTTTGCAACTATTTTAAGCGCTTGCAAGGTGGAAACGCAGAATGTAAACAATGCGCTGGAATATATAAAGCATGTGGGAATACAACGAATTTATTCAACCACTTGAAACGTGCGCACCCCACAACGATGGAAAAACCAAAGGCCGCTAAGACTTTGGAAGCTTACTACAATGCTCAAGCGTGTGTTTATGATAAAACGTCTTCTCGAAAAATTAAGCTTGACAAAGCGATAATTCGAATGATATGCATTGATATGCAGCCCTTTCGAATCGTTGAAGACGTCGGCTTTCGTTATTTTGTCATCTGCTTGGATCCAAAATACATCTTGCCGAGTAGAAAAACATTATGCAATGTTCTCTTGAAAGGCATGTATGATGAAATGGAAGCAAAGCTCAAAGAAATACTGGACGATGCAAAGTACTGTGCTGTGACAGCAGATGGCTGGACTTCTCGGGCCAATGACCATTACTTGACGGTTACATGCCATTTCGTATCAAGTAATTTTGAATTAAAAAGTGCTGTTTTGTCAACTGAGAAGCTGCTAAGAGATACTGACCAAACGAGTGATAATATTGTTGAGTCGTTGCGAGCTGTCCTGACCATATGGAATGTATTTAACAAAGTTTCAGCAATAGTAACTGATAACGCTGCTTCTATGGTAAAAGCTTGTAGTTTGCTCCAAAAAAGACATATGCCTTGTTTCGCACATACCCTTAACCTAATCATTCAAGATACCTTGATGCTGGCCAACATAAAAGGTATTGTCTCCAAATGCAAGCGTATCGTCACGTTTTTTAAGAGCAGCTCAATAGCTTATTCCAAATTAAAATCTGCTCCGGGAAATGAAAACTCGTACGGACTGATACAAGAAGCACCAACTCGTTGGAATAGCTGCTTCAAGATGCTAAGCAGACTTTTAAAAATTAGAGACTCTGTATCTCAGGTTCTTCTTGACACAAATAAAGCACCACCTCCATTGACAGCAGATGAGATTGCAGTGATAAAAGACTTACAGCTATTGTTTGAGCCATTTGATTCAGCTACAAATCGGGTGTCAGCAAGCAGTATAGAAACAATTTCTCTGATTATTCCAACATCTACAGATCTTCATCATCGTCTAAGTGTCATGGACCTTTCAATGAAAACTTCGGAAGGAATTGCAACTTGTCACCATCTGCTGGATGGGATTAACCGCCGGCTGTTTGTCTACGAAACCAGAACCGTTCCTAAGATTGCAACGATTTTGGATCCACGTGTCAAAAAAGGTTTCCGCAGCCCTAGTACAGCAGACATGGCCGTTGAGATGCTTCAAACGAAAATCGCTGGATTCTGAAAAAATATGACTTCTACTCCGGATTCGAAAGAGCCAACACATGATTCCCAACAGCAGCCAGCACTCTTTTCTTTTATGAAGGAAAAGATTGCCAACAAAGCTAAGACCCCAAAATCTGACGCCATAATAGCGCTTCGCCAATATTTGGAAAAACCCCACGCTGTTCCAGAGATCAGTCCCCTTAAATATTGGAAGGTTTGTCTTACAGATTCTTATTTTATTTGAATAATCAATTTTATATTTATTTTAGAACCTCGCAACTGAAATGGAAAAACTAAAAGACTGCGCCTTGCAATATTTTTGCATTCCAGCATGTTCAACGGAGTCTGAGAGGATGTTCAGCCGAGCTGGAATACTTATATCAGATAGGCGAGCCTCCTTAAAGGCAAGCAATGTAAATAAATTGTTATTTGCAGGCAGGAACCAGTGGGTGCTGGAGCAATAAAAACAAACAATGATCTCTAACCAAAAAATGTGTTTTTTTCGATTTAATCGATTTAAATCGATTTTTTTGGCTAAAAGATTGAAAAAAATCGATTCTGCGAAAATCGATTTTTTCCCAGCTCTACTACTGACATACGAACGATGACCACTTGGAGATCGACCGATATATTTGTTGGTGGTGGGCGCTCAGAGTGAGGACTATCAACTCACGCCAATACTACCACTTTACATATATAGAAAAATATAACATGATTAAACTAAGACAAATGCTAAAGCCTAGTACTCAGATCCAAAAACTGTTTGCTGGAAAACTCATGTCATATAATTCGCTAGCGGCCATGTGGTTTAACCAGAGGTGTGCACTGCATTCCGTACGGTTACACTGCTCAGACAGATGCTTGGTTTTGTTAAAAGTTAATGAAATGCACTTCTTTGGCTGGGGTCGCTCTTCCCCATAATAATGCTGCATTAAGTACAGTCTATTTGTCTTCATTATTTAAATATTTAATTTGGTTTTTTTATCTCATATTGCAATGTTTGCTTCGAGTTTTCTGGCAAATTATATCAAGTTGATATAACTTTACAGGGGGTAGAAACATACCAGCAAATACCTTCGGATACTTTTCTAGTATATAACGCCCATTTTTTTTGTTGAACTGAGTACTGCCTTTCGAACAGAGCCTAGAAAACAGTTTTCGACCGAACAAATTTCTTATCGGTTTCATACGAATATCAAGCCTTACCGTTTTGACTACAATATCT
>JAWNNB010001124.1:0-31608 GCA_035043285.1 Drosophila subsilvestris
CGGGCCGAAACCGGCCTAAGTGTGTCGGGTTCCTGGCGATCCCGACAGCCGCCTCAACCTAACCTAACCTTCATGAGTGAAAAATGCGGACACGTCCATACAAATTTCATCTGGAGTTTCACCAGTGAGTCACTGCAGGCTACGGACATGGCATGAGTAATTCACCGAATGAATCACCAGTGAAAAGTGACTTTTGGAACTGCAGGGTTGTGTACGTCAACGCGTTGACGTACACACAAACAGAAAGGCACACACACAACTACAGATTTCCACCCCGAGGGCAAGGCAAAAAAACCGACAAATTTGTGTATTGCTTTCTCGTTCTCTCTACCTGAAAATCAAGTGGAGAGTAAAAGAGAGAAAAACTGAACTGTTCGGATCAGACAGTAAAAATTATGAATCATGATCCGTTCGGTCCATTTTGGGCGTATGATTCGAATCACTGAGAAAGCCGAATCGCTGATTCAATTGGATCGGACGAAGCGAATCCCGAATCACTGCGAATCGATTCATTTGCTCGTTCATGCAGGGCTCTAATCGCCAGCAACGCCAGAGGAGGTGGGGGAAGCAACTGAAAATTAATTTCTTCATTCTGGCCATAATAATGATCCGATCTGATTCAGATTCGGCAATCTGATAGATATGGTCATACTCTACGATACTGCGTTTTTAGTTTTATCGTATCTTCAAAATTGTGGCTGCCACAGATTTTCGTCCTTTGTGGAGGCGGAAGTGGGCGGGGCGAAATTCTGAAATACACTTGTAACAGTGTGATATCACATGAGTCTGGAAACAAAATTTGGTTGATCTAGCTCTTCAAGTCTCTGAGATCTAGGCGCTCATCAAGACAGACAGACGGACAGACGGACGGACAGACAGACATGGCTCTATCGACTCGGCTATTGATACTGATCAAGAATATATATACTTTATGGGGTCGGAAAATTTTCCTTCTTTGCGTTACACACATCCACTTTAACCACAAATACTTAACCCCTTAACTCTTTTTGAGTACGGGTATAATGAGATCAGTTGTGTTTAGCCGTCGACAATTCAAGACCACGCGACGCAGCTTTTTGATTTTACACTGCGCAAAAACATGTTCAACGTAAAATTGGAAAACAATCTATTTTTCATAGAAAATATGGATGGCGATGCACAATGCGTAATCTGCTATTATGTCTCCCACTTACGTAACTTATCTTGCTTTTCTTTCACACGCAACAGTTCAACTTTTGCTACAAATGTAGTGTAAAAGCAACAAACCGGTTTCTGCCGCAGGCTTTTTTGGGTTTTTTTTACTCACACAAGCGCACTTAAAAACATGTCAGAGTGTGTATGCCGAGCCTGATTTACACACATGTCTCAAAAAAGTAGCCAGATCGATGGACTTCTTCTGCATTTTTCAACAGTATTTGTTGGTAATTAAAATCACAGCAACGAATATATTTTTCGATTTTTATAGGTTTTAAACGAAACGCGATTAAAAATTGTAGTTCAATAACGTCGGGGTCACCAAAGTTTGAGATGCCAAGCTGTTTTGGCACCTATATATTTCCCAAAATCAATTAAAACAGCTCGATTCGAAACGTTATAACAATGTCTAATTATACACGAGGCAAGCGGAAGCTCGCTCTTTTTCCCCTGGCAGATAAAATTGCACAAGAGGGTTCGTATGCAACCTATGCAGAGAGATAAGCATAGAACCAAGGACTATACAATTCCAAGATTCTGCATGAGCGACAAAAAACTGTTCTATGGCGAGGCTTATCGGACAGCCATATGTACAGTGGGAGCGCGCGGTGTTTCAATTCTCTTTCGGCTATGCCTCGTCTCTGACCGCGACCCTCTGCCCATCGTCTTCGTTGTTCGTCAGCGACGAGCCGAGCAATCTGGAGACACCGATGCCACCCGACGGCTTCGTCTTTTCGTCAGGCGAGAATGTTCGAGACAGCGCAGCGCACAGTTCAGGGCCGGGCCATACATCTGGGGGCCCTACTTTTTTTCACGCCAGTTCCCTTATTTTTTCTTTGAAATAAAAACATAATTTTTATGTTTTTTTATTATTTTGTATGGGTCTCAGTGGCTTTTATATTTTGTATTCATTCTTTGGAGTTTTGATTTTTCAACCAATTTTTCTGTTAGCCGTAGGGGGCCTAGGCCACATCCGCAGGGCTTATCCGGCCCTCGACCTATATCCGTCGTCAGACTTCATATTTTGTTGCTGATTTCTGTCGCTCGACCCGCCGCGGGCCAAGGCATTGACGAAGGCGAAAGAAGAGCAAAGGCTTACATAAAGGAGAATGGAAGAAATACCCCGCGCTCCCGTACCATGAAACGTCAAACAAAAATTGAACGAGAAATTGCTCCTCATGCAACATCTTGGTATTGTATGTATAGTCTTTGGTTACTTACATCCACTTGTACCACAAATACAATATACCCTTAATTCTTTGAGTACAGGTTTAAAAACAAAAAATATGTGCAAAGTGAATACGGTTAAAAGAGGAGAGAGAGAAGAACGAAGAGAATATATCCGCCATTTTCCCATACGCATATGTACATATTATAGATCTGCGTGAGCTCCATTCAAAACAAAATTCTAATAGAATCCATTCGAATTGAATTGAATTGAGTGAGTGACACACACACAATGAATTGAGTTTATACGAATGGGCCCAGCAAGCAATTTAGATTAATCACCTTGAGGAGTCCTTTTCGAGTCACCTCACTGATTGGTGATCAGAAAGAGACTCGAAAATGACTCGCGCATATGCTTAAAATGCGATTCTTTGAAATAACACTAACAAAACGTACAGAGATCGAAAATTGATCGTCTTGAGGAGTCTTTTTTGAGTCATTAAAATGATTAAAATGTAAAGCAATCCAAAATCGATCATCCAGGTGATTGAAATGTGATTGTTAGCGTTTTGCTTTTGTACAAGTCGTTGCAAATCGGCATCTCTTATCTCGTTCATCTTTTTTTAACCGGTAATTCTGTGTGAAAACTTTAAGCTCTTGCTCTAAAGCTTGTTACGATCCGCCTTTTTGCCACGCTGGTATAGCGAACCCGGAACATGACACGGGAGCGCCTAGCACAACTTAAATTCAGCGCTCATGGAAGGGAGGGCCCCGCTAAGGGCAATAGCGCCGACTGCCCCCGCTAAAGAGAGTGCCAACGAGGACAAGCCCATCATGTTTTGGTTCATTGTTTCATAGTATTTTTATACCCGTACTCAAAAAAGAGTTAAGGGGTATACTGTATTTGTGCTAAAAGTGGATGTGTGTAACGCAGAGAAGGAAATTTTCCGACCCCATAAAGTATATATATTCTTGATCAGCATCAATAGCCGAGTCGATAGAGCCATGTCTGTCTGTCCGTCCGTCTGTCCGTCTGTCTGTCTGTCCGTCCCGATGAGCGCCTGGATCTCAGAGACTATAAAAGCTAGAGCAACGAAATTTTGTTTCCAGACTAATGTGATATCACACTGTTACAAGTGTATTTCAAAATTTCGCCCCGCCCCCTTCCGCCCCTACAAAGGACGAAAATCTGTGGCTTCCACAATTTTGAAGATACGATAAAACTAAAAACGCAGTATCGTAGAGAATGACCATATCTATCAGATTGCCGAATCTGAAATGAAATGAATTTTCAGTTGCTTCCCCCACCTCCTCTGGCGTTGCTGTCGATATTCATTCTCTGTCTCGCTCGCACACACTCTGCCCTGTGCAATGCGCGAGCAACCCCTAGCGGAGGAGATGTAGAATCTAAATGGTAGATGTAGAATATTTGTTCTAGATGTATTATCTACATTTTACATGTAGATGTAGTTAAAAAATGTAGCAAAAAAATGTAATATGTAAAATTAAAATTTTTTTTTTAATTTTAATCATAAGCTCACAAATTTATATACTGACTGAGTACGGGTATAAAAGTAGAGTCGCGTCCAGAAGCGACTCACACGTTCCTTCTCGTTTTTGTTCAATTCGTCCCTTGGTTTATCGGGTCGAAAACACCCCTGACCTCCCCGAGAGCTAGCTGGGAACGATAAACCAGGGCAAAAAGGCGGATCGTAGCAAGCTATGCATTTTTTGTCTTTGGTTTCACTTTATCATTTGAGTGCAGTAAAGTGAGTTGAAAAATTATCTTAAATTAAATAAAATAAATAATAAAATATTCATAAAACCAAAGAAAATAATGTCAGCCCAACAAATAAGAAGATTGGCAAAAAGACAGGCCAAATTATTGTTCGCCAAAGACAATGCATTATCGGGTATAATGAAAAAAGCGCAAGAGTACGTGACGCAGAACGACGTAGAGCCAATAGTTGATAATTATTTATGTAATAACACAAAAAGTGACAACTGTTCTTCTGATAGTGATAGTGATAGTGAAAGTGAACAAGAAAGTTTATCCGAAAAAATTTCGAAATGGGCTTCCCAATTTGGAATTAGCTTTGCTGCCATCAATGCACTGCTCTCATTATTGCGCGAATGTAACATTACAGTGCCAAAAGATGCACGAACGATTTTGAAGACACCTGGCTGTGTAATAGAGAGAACAGTTGGAGAGGGTAAATACATACACTATGGAGTGAAAAGCGGATTGACGGATTTTTTGACAATAAAGGATTGGAATTTGCCGAATTTAGTTTTAGAATTTGGTATTGACGGCCTTCCTTTATTTAAAACTAGCTTAGAGCAAGTTTGGCCAATACTGGCCAGTGTTGTAGACTTTAGTTACGTTTTCCTTGTAGGCGTATATGAAGGAACTTCAAAGCCAAACTGCGCCATTGAATTTCTTCAAGAATTTATTTCTAAAATAAATATTCTTTCGCAAGAGGGTGTTGTATTTTGTAATAATTTTTACAAAATTATTGTGCGCTGTTTTGTGATGGATGCACCTGCAAAATCCTATATTTTGGGATCAAAGGGGCATAGTGGATACTACTCCTGTGGGCGGTGTACACAAAAAGGACAAATGTTTAAAAACCGTCTTATATTCCCACCAGAATCCGAGATTTTGGCTAGAACCAATTATTCATTTAGAAATCGAACTCAGCCAGAACATCATTTAAAGCAGTCTCCATTAGAAATGCTAAATATAGATATTGTATCACAGTGTACTTTAGATTATATGCACGTTGTATTTTTAGGCGTTATGCGGACTTTGTTAAATGCATGGGTTAAAAAAAAGGGTGAAGATTTTTCTTTCGTTTCATGGAACATCACATCTATTTCGAATGAATTGCATTTCAATAGATATAACGTACCCAGGGAGTTCAAAAGAAAACCTCGAAGCTTGAAAGAACTGGATAGATGGAAGGCAACAGAGCTGAGGCAATTCTTGCCTTATACTGGGCCATTCATATTGAAAAATGTTCTTAGCACAGAACGATATGCGCACTTTTTAAAATTATCATTGGCCCTACGAATTCTTTTAGATATAAATGATTGCAAGACTAAGAACTTAAGTGCTGAACAATTATTGAAATCCTTTGTGTTCGAGACACCAACATTGTACGATTTGTGCTTCATGACATACAATTTTCATGCCTTGTTGCATATTCATGAAGATGCCAAGATTTTTGGGTCCTTAGAAGGCATAAGCGCCTTCAAATTTGAAAACCACATGCAAAAAATTAAGCGCAAGGTTAAAAAGGGGAATAGTGTAGCCGTACAAATATATAAAAGACACGTTGAAAGCAGCTATCACTTAGAAAAGGTTATAGAACATGAAAAAATTAGTTTTGGAAAAATTAAGAATGGAAAAATTACAAGTATAAATTTCGATGCCGCATTTTTCTCTCTGCGAGACCCTGATCATTTTTGTCTAGTTGGAAATAAATTTTTTAAAATAATTGAAATAATCAATAGAAACAATGCTCCGTTTTGTTTTGGACTGGAAGTAAAAAACCTAACTCCACTTTTTTTTCAACCAATTGAATCCAATCATTTTCACATGTATTGCGCGGCTGACATTATTTTCGATGAAATATTTGAATTTTCAATAAATCAAATTCATAAAAAGATAATATGCCTTCGTTCTACTAGAGACAATAGTTACTTTTCCATACCACTTGTACACAATGTCTGAGAATAACTGTTTTCCGTCTCAGAATTTTGAATACACTCCGTTAAATAATTACGTGCCATGTAAGTTATACATTACGCTAAGCGTTATTAAATGCAATATATTTCTATGTATACTATTAAAATATTATTTTTAGTGCAAAACGCACCAACTCTAGACAAAATTTACAATCTTTTACTGGAGATACAAAATGAAAATCGTTTGTTGAGGACTGACGTTTCGGAACTAAAGGAGGAGCTGAAGTGGTCTAATACCAAATTGACAGAGGAGGTTATGTCTGTCAAACTGGAAAATAGACAGCTCCACAGCAATATTGGACAAATTGAGTGTAACGATTTACTGAATCATCAACAATTTCCTTTCACCAGTGTAAAGGAAATTGCAAATTTTGATGAGGAGGTCCAGAAAGACGATGCAAAACTGAATCAATTTATAAGTAAAATAATTATTTACAGGATCACATTTCCATTTATTTATAAATTTTACAAAATTCTTTCAGAAACAATTTATTGGAAAAACAGGTGGAGATGGAGCTACACCATTTATAAAAGCTGCCATTCGCAAGGTCTTTTCAGACGAATTGGCTTCTGCTTATAGCTGGAAGGGGACTCGCGAAAAGCCAAGTGCCAAAAAATGCTTCCTCGTAACCATTAATAAAAGTAAGTAAATTTATATATTATTGAGATATTAAACAAATATATTTTTTTTCCTAGACATCTGCCACACCAAATACAATTGCACGGACAAGGACATGAATTCTGTACTTCAAAAATTTGTTGTCCTCGCTAAAGACCGAGCCACAAAGAGGAAACGATCAGAATAATTTTTTTACTTTTGTTATAGTTTGTAAGCTTAAGTTAATTTTTCATTTTTCAATGAATTATTATTATTTAGTTATTAATATATTAACGTATAATTTGTAAATTTTCGTTGGCCCAAAAATATTTAAACACAAACATGTAACTTTATTTCAAATACAGAAAAATAAATAAAATTTTCAATTACATTATTCTTTTTTATACCCGTACTCAAAAAGAGTTATACCCGTACTCAAAAAGAGTTAAGGGGTATACTGTATTTGTGGTAAAAGTGGATGTGTGTAACGCAGAACGGCCTACCCTGTGGGTAGGTCAACTGTGAATAAGCGGGCATCCCAAAGAGAAGCAACTAAGCTGTCTCTGAGGGAGAGTACCGAAATAAGCCTCTCATTAAGTAGCTCACACACTCCCTCTCCCTACACATACCTACCTACATCCCAACCCCAACACTCACCTCACACCGGGCCGGACTAAGGTGTCATTCGACCCGTGCCGAGAGTCAGCCTGGCTGGGGGCCCGGTATAAAAACTAGCCCAGTCGCTAACGGAGAGTTCAGGGACTTGGCAGCCCCCTGTTCTAGTGATGCCTTACCCGGGTAACGTGGAGCTCTTCCGGTGAAGTTGCGGGGGCTGGCTTGGCATCAACCAGCGCCCAAGCCAAAAAATATAGCTACGCCGAAAAGAGGAGTGCTGGGCACATACTCCGTCGGCAAAATGCTAGTACGCAAGCCAGCCCAACAGCAGACTGGCTGAAAAAGGTTGAGTGGGCCTCGACGGTTCTGCCCAACTTCAGTGTTGAGCCACCTAAGGCTGCTCAACAAAAGAGGCAGCGCTCGCAGGAGACGCCTGGACCGGCTGCAAAGCGGTCCAGAGTGCTGCCTAACATATCCTTCGCGCAGATTGCCAAGGAGAGGGCGCTGATTGGCGTTCTCGACAACGGGAGCGCGGAGGGGAAGATCCCACGGAGCCAATGGAAGTGGGTGGAAGCGGAACTGGCCGACCGCTGCTTCGAGCTCCTCGACGAGGACCCCGGGCCACCTCCAGTCTGCAAAGACATGGGGTGGTTCCAGGGGAGCATCAAGGTAATAGCCTGCGAGGATGAGCGCTCCGTGAAGCTCTATAAAGCTGCGGTGTCGCAAATCGGCGAGGTCTACGCGGGGGCGAAGCTCGTCGCTGTAGACTGGAGCGAGGTGCCTAGCAGGCCGAGGGCCCGTATATGGGTGCCGGCAACCTTTAAGGAGCCCGAAAGGATCCTCACAATGCTACAAAGATGCAACCCGGCTCTTCCAACCAAGGACTGGAAGGTTGTGAAGGTGGAGGCATCGAAGGGCCCAACGAATCAGGCGGTGATTATCCTGAAAAGAAGTCACTGGCCCCGATTGAAGCCGCAAAAGGAGAACTAAACTTCGGGTTCAGCTCGGTGACCATGAAGGTCTATAAATCGGATGCAGCGGCCGAGGCGCGTCCTGTCAACAACCCAGTTGAGCAGGACGTTGCCTCGGAGATCGAGGCACCCGAGGTAGACCTGGAGCTGGACCGGGAGAGCTACTCCTCGGACACGGAGCTGATGCTCGACTTCGAGGCGATGTGTCGGGACGATATACTCGACGACTCCGACGCCGACATTACAGTGGTGGAGAGTGCATCTAATGAAGTCACTCAGACTTCTGCAGATAAATCTCCACCACTGTAAGGCAGCATCTGCTGCCCTTATGCTCCGCTTGAACGCAAGCGGAGCGGAGATAGTCCTAATCCAGGAGCCTTGGGTGGTGGGAGGCAAGGTCTGTGGATTAGCGACGAAGGAGTACAAGCTATTAGTAGCTCCAACTGAAGGTAAAACTCGTACCTGCATTCTGGCAAGAAAGCATCTAAATATCTTTCTGCTCCATAATTTTAGCAATGGCGACAATACGGCGGCTAGCCTAGAGCTACAGGGGACACACCTAAACCTGGTGTCGTCCTACATGGCTCACGAGGAAAGCGATCCTCCCAGTGACCTCGTTCGCAAGATAACCTGAGATAGCGAAAGGTCGGATACAGGCCTATTAATAGGATGCGATGCCAACGCTCACCACACTCAGTGGGGAAGCTCCGACATAAATGTAAGGGGTGAGTCACTTTTCAGCTTCATCCTTAACTCTAATCTAGTTATCTGCAATCGAGGTAACGATCTTACCTTTATGATTAAAAACCGACAAGAGGTCATTGACCTCACCTTACTGTCTCACAAACTGTCAGAAGTAGTTAAAAGTTGGAGAGTCCTAGAGGACCACTCCTTCTCCGATCACAGGTATATTGAGACAGTACCATCTCTCGAGAGCCCAAAACCTACTGACTATGTTAACCCCAGGACAGCCAACTGGGATTTATATAGTGCAACCATAGAGAAATTACCCCCCCCCATTCCACCTAAATGTCCGGACACTCCGGACGATTTAAACAGCCTGTAGACAGCTTCACCGAAGCGTGTAAAAAGGCATTCACGGCTGCATGCCCCTCAATTAGACCCAAAGGGAAAAAGAAACCCCCATGGTGGTCAAAGGAAATAGATATTCTACGCAGAGACTGCAGGACTCTATTCAATAGAGCCAAAAGCGGCAGCGAGGAAGAACACTGGGCAAACTACAAAAGTAGTCTTGCCCTATACAAAAAGAAACTAGGAAAGCGAAGAGGCCTCTTGGCGAAAATTCTGTTCCGACATTGAGGACACGTCGGAAGCCGGAAGGCTACGAAAGATTCTCTCGAAAACAACACCCTCGGTGGGATACCTCAAGCGAATGGACGGTACGTGAACCAACTCAAGTGAGGACTCCCTACACTAGGGAGTTAGGCCAATACTACTCTACGGAGTTACCGTGTGGTGGCCTTCCCTATCAAAAAGGACAATCACCAACCAACTGGGCAAGGTACAGCGTACTGCCGCCCTATGCATCAGTGGGGCTTTACGCACCACACCTAACGATGCGCTAAACGCCATCCTATGCCTCCAGAGCCTTGACCATGCGGGTATGGAGAAGGCAGAAATGGCAGCAATTCGTCTAAGAGACTCAGACCAATGGGTGTCACAGAACATCGGTCACGCTTCCATCCTTAACGGAAACAATATCGTCCCCACAAAAACGGACTATTGCGTTCCAAGGGAGCGATCAAATCGCTAAATGCGATAACATCAAGCTCGGCTACCGTGGCAAACTGTCGCAAATCTCTTCACGAGATGGCTCATCAGTTTGCAATCAGCCTAATATGGGTTCCGGGCCACCAGGACATTGAAGGCAATTGTATAGCAGACGAGCAGGCCAGAGCTGGTACAACAGTCCCCCTTCTCCACGATAAGGAGGACATTCGTATGCCAATGGCCAACTGTAAGCTCAAAATAAAGGAGCACTACAAGCAACTCACAAACGACAGATGGCAGGCAGTGTAACGCATAACTAGGCAAACATGGCCTAACATAAATAAGAAGCGCACCGATGAGCTCTGCAAGCTCGGCAGGAAAAGGTGCAGCGCAGTCATACGCTCCCTTACGGGACACTGGTTAATAGGCACACATGCAAACAGGCTGGGTGCCCCCTACAACGACTTCTGTCGTAGCTGTAGAGATGAGGACGAAGAGGAGACAGTGGAACACCTGTTCTGCTTCTGTCCGGCTCTCAGCAGAAGGAGACTTCAATACTTGGGCTCACCTTTCTTAATTGACATCTCTGACATGTCTGCAATGTGTCCCAGAAGGATCGCAAACTTCATAAGGGCATCCGGATGGGACAACGGATAACATAGATTCACATGAGGGGAGGGGGAAATGCTCCTTGCGGTATCAGAACGGGCCGCACCCGGCCTAAGTGTGTCGGGTTCCTGGCGGTCCCGACAGCCGCCTCAACCTAACCTAACCTAAAAGTGGATGTGTGTAACGCAGAGAAGGAAACGATTCCGACCCTATACAGTATATGTATTCTTGATCGGTATCAATATCCGTATCACTTTAAATTCATTATTCTCCGACACATACATACATACATATGTATGTTCAAGCCATATCATTGGAAGTTAAGTACAAGCTTCAAAGCGGGATGTATAGTTAAATTGAGACTCTTCTCAATTTGAGTCCCTGCCCCTCTGGGCAGAAGCAAAGTTTGGGAATTTTTATCAAAAATTAAAAACAAAAATGGAACGGAATTCGATGAGCTTGTAGTCTGTAAGCTGTGCTTTGCTACCTTTAAGTTTGCGGGAAGCGCATAAAACCTTGTAAAACATAAATGTTACGTTATGAACTCCAGTAAATTTCGCAACGCTTCCCAAATTGATGTAAGTCCCGAAAGGAAACAGGAGGGGGTTGCTATAATAACCGAACGGGTTGTTAAGAACTGTCGTTCATTCAAAATTATTGACGATTCCGGACTCAAAAAGTTTGCATCCTCTCTGGTTAATGTTGGAGCAACCTATGGTGTTAATTTAGACGTTGAAAAATTATTAACCCATCCAACAACAATATCACTAAATATTTCTATGATATATGAGAGGCACTTTGGTCCAATATAAGCAGAAATAGAAAATGTAAATGCTTTGGGTACTCGATCACCAGTGACATATGGACGGATAATTATTTAAAGTCATTCTACTTGTCCTGCACTGTTCACTATGTAAAGGAAGGAGCACTTGTTGATCGTCTTATGGCCTTGAAGTCAATGCGAGAAAGCTCCTGCACAGGCTTTTTATCATCCAATCTACAAATTGAAGAAGTTTATATTAATTGTATTTATATTATCTACTAGGTTTTCATATTCGTGAAAAAATTCGGGAGATATTGAAAGACTTTGGATGCGATCTTGAACTGGACAATCCCATAATTGTAACAGATCGGGGTGCGAACATGATCAAAGCCTTTGACAATATGAAAAAAAATCGAGAAGGAACGTGAGTCGCTTCTAGCCGCGACTCTACTTTTATACCCGTACTCAGTCAGTATATAAATTTATGAGCTTATGATTGAAATAAAAAAAAAAACTTTTTAATTTTACATATTAAATTTTTTTGCTACATTTGTTAACTACATCTAAAATGTAGATTATACATCCAGATTCTAGAATAAATATTCTACATATACCATTTAGATTCTACATCTCCTCCGCGAGAGGGCGCTCGCGCACTGAACAGGGCAGAGTGTGTGCGAGCGATAAAGTAGCGTCAGCAGCGCCAGAGGAGGTGGGGGAAATAACTGAAAATTAATTTCTTCATTCTAGCTATATGATCCGATCTGATTAAGATTCGGCAATCTGTTAGATATGGTCATTCTCTACGATACTGCGTTTTTAGTTTTATCGTATCTTCAAAATTGTGGATGCCACAGATTTTCGTTCTTTGTGAAGGCGGAGGAGGGCGTGGCAGTATTTTGAAAGAAACTTGATTCAGTGTGATATCACATGAGTCTCTGAGAACGAGGCGTCAAACAAGACGGACAGACAGACAGAGACTCGGCTATTGATGCTGATCAAGAATATATATACTTTATGGGGTCGGAAAATTTTTATTCTCTGCGTTACACATCACTTTTACCACAAATACGAGTACGGGTATTAAAAAAGTGCAAATTTTAATAATCTAAGATTATTTCTACGATTAAAATATAAGACAACTTACCTCACGGACGAAGTTTTCAGTATAATCTGTTGGGGCGGCATGCAGTACCGCCAAAAACTCAAGTCGTCCATAAAATTCCAGTTGAACCGGACCGCCTCTCCATCGTCGGCAGCTGCTCCACTACGAGTGGTATTAATGACTCTATTGCGCTCCGGAAAATAATTCCTAAGGTTTTGCCTTTTTGTTTTTACTTTAGCTTTGAAAAATGTTTAAGTTAATGACGCTTGGCTAATCTTTAATATATTATTACAAAATTAGCAACTTCCACAGGCTGACCGAAGACTTCTTCCAAACTAGCAGCCACTCGCACCCAGGAAGACTGCTTCATTGGCCTGTTTTGTAACGAGGATGGGAAGAATCCCAAATGTGTCTAAGTCTAATGTCATATGGCTATTATCACTAACCATACAGTATACATATACTGTATGGTTACATACAGTATACATATACTGTATGGTTAGTGGTTGAGCCGAGACACGCTCATGTCTCACAATAACAACTTAAAGAGGCACATTTGATCAAGTGCTCGCAGAAAAAGTGTCTGTAGATGAGCAGAGCAAAAAAAGTGTCTGCGAAAAGTGTTTTTAGTTTTATTCGGGTTTATGCCCGAATAATTTCTGGAAAATCGATCATGCATATTATTGTGCATGTACATTTTTTATTAAACAGAGTTTAGCTTAACCACTAATAAGGAATTTAGATTTTCCGCACTTAGAGAGTTTCAGACGACACATAGTTGCATATTGACTTATTACTTGTGGAATTAAATTAAAACGAGAAGAAACGTGAGTCGCTTTTAGTCGCGACTCTATTTTTATACCCGTACCACTAACCATACAGTATATAGATCTGCCAGTTCATACAACGAATGTGTTACAGAAAAATGTGCAGCTCCAGGTCCTATGCTCTCAGCGCCTGCTCTCAGTAGGACCTGAGAGAGGAAGACTATGCTCTCAGTAGGACCTGAGAGAGTAAGAGAGAGCACGGCCATGGTGCAACAATAACTCTTTGCCAGTCGTTTGTCAAACGGCGTCGAAAGAGGTTGTGTAGCGCACGATTTTTTTCTGTATTTTCTGTCTTCTTCTTCCTTACAAATAAAATTCTTTCTATTACTATAAATATTTAAAAAAAATTTTTTTTTATTTTCTTAAATATTTTTCTGAATTACGAATTAAATGTCAGTATTTGTTTTTCATTATTTCGATTTATTATTATCCATATTTATTTATTAGCGAAAAAATGTTCTCGCCTGCCAGCGGAGAAGTAAAACACTTTTCTGTCTTCTTCTTCCTCACAAATAAAATTCTTTCTATTACTATAAATATTTAAAAAAATTTTTTTTTTTTCTTAAACATTTTTGTGAATTACGAATTAAATGTCAGTATTTGGTTTTCATTATTTCGATTAATTATTATTAATATTTATTTATTTATTAGCGAAAAAATGTTCTCGCCTGTCCGCGGAGAAGTAAAACACTTGCTATCTCTTTCTAGCGCTTGTTTGTCTCTGAGTGGCGAGATATTAGGGTTGAAAATATTTATGGTCCATTTTTCAGCTATTTTCCTCTCCAAGTCCGAAGGTCTTTGGCTCGGGGACCGGGATCTGGGCGATTCGGCATGTATGTGTGTGTGTATACAGACACGACACAATTTTGCCAATGTTTACGTTTCGAAAACTCGGTTTTGATTTTTTAGTTTCCTGGTTACGTGTGTGTTTGCCACGTATTCACACATACTGTGCTTGTGTGTGGGCCAGAGAACTGCAAGGGTGTCAGTTTTTGCCAGCCTACTCACACCCTACGAATAGTGTGTACCGGTGCCACTCGCCACCGGATAAGCAAATCAAAGACACTCACTCATCAAAAGTTGTGTGTGTGCTGCGAGTTCCGGCAATATCTCGCACTCACTCACACAATCACCCGTTCTTTTTCTGCACGCACCCAGATGTTTTTAGGCAACGGGTTCCGGTCGCACTCAAGCAATGCGTATCACCCGGGTGTTTTGTAGACACCATGGTGCCTGTGTGTGTACTCATGAGTAATTTTCGGCTGTAAAAATAAAGTTAATTCTTCGTGCTTGTTGAAATTTTCATATTGCGACTAAGCGACGCATTTTCAGCAGCAAGTACTAAAAAAGCAACACAAGCGAGGCCTTGTACAAAAGAAATCTTAACACCCAAGACATTCTATACATTTTGTGCTTCCCTTTTCACCCACCCTTCTTTCGACTCAGATGCGCCAATGTATGCCACACACACTCATGCACACAGCTACCTACTCAATTTTGTTACTTGTGTGTGCAAACACTCAAGCAGGATTGTATTGTACACTCAGTTGTCCGGTGGTTAGAAACACCGGGTGTCAAAATCACCCTAAATTTACCCGGTGCACCTTAAGTTCCGGTGGATTCTTTCAGTTCTCTGGTCGGCACCCAGCCTCACACATTTTTTTGTGCGTTTGTGTGCGAAGGCAACAGACACGAAGTTTAATACGTTACTTTTTCCTCTTCCGCTGCGGAACCCAAGCAATCGTGCATAGGGAACACGAATGCTTCTCTGCCGATGCGTCAGCCGAACGACTGTGCACAGGCCACACGAAGGCAAAACGATTCTCGCTTTGCAGTGCAAAGCTTGCACTGTAAAAAATTATTTCAGATAAAGCAAGGTGTCTTGTGCCAAACAAAATTAAAAATATAAAAATCATAAACAACCATAATTAACCAACAAAAGAGTAGCCAAATATACAAATATAATATAAAAAATAAATAACGTAAGAAGAAATAAATTATAAATAACTCATAATACAAAACTAAACGAGAAGGAACGTGAGTCGCTTCTAGTCGCGACTCTACTTTTATACCCGTACTCAGTCAGTATATAAATTTATGAAATTTAAAAAAAATTTTTAATTTTACATTTTACATTTTTTTGCTACATTTGTTAACTACATCTACATGTAAAATGTAGATAATACATCTAGAACAAATATTCTACATATACCATTTAGATTCTACATCTCCTCCGCTAGGGGTTGCTGGCGCATTGCACAGGGCAGAGTGTGTGCGAGCGAGAAAGAGAATGAATAGCGTCAGCAGCGCCAGAGGAGGTGGGGAAGCAACTGAAAATTAATTTCTTTATTCTGGCTATAATAATGATCCGATCTGGTTCAGATTCGGCAATCTGATAGATATGATCATTCTCTACGATACTGCGTTTTTAGTTTTATCGTATCTTCAAAATTGTGGATGCCACAGATTTTCGTCCTTTGTGAAGGCGGAAGGGGGCGGGGCGAAATTTTGAAATACACTTGTAACAGTGTGATATCACATGAGTCTGGAAAAAAATTTCGTTGCTCTAGCTTTTATAGTCTCTGAGAACGAGGCGCTCATGGGGACGGACAGACGGACAGACGGACAGAAGGACAGACGGACAGACGGACAGACAGAGACTCGGCTATTGATGCTGATCAAGAATATATATACTTTATGGGGTCGGAAAATTTTCCTTCTCTGCGTTACACACATCGACTTTTACCACAAATACAGTATACCCCTTAACTCTTTTTGAGTACGGGTATAAAAATAGTAAGAAACAAAACAACAAAAAAGCAACAACAAAATTTAATTAGTGTATCGCGTCTGAATTACCGAGTCCAAATCTATCGCTCCTCTGAATTCCTTGATACGCATGAGATCGGTTAGATGTGAATCGATTATTTTACTTCTGATCTTGCTCAGAACTATTTTTAGAAAGATGAAAATGCCACCTAGCAGTTATATGTTGTACCGAACATTGAGTAGAGCCTATAAATTTCAGTTTTGAGGTGCGTATACTTTTCATCATCAATCCCTACCCAAAAATTTTGTCCGGTTTCCAAAGGAACGCTAGCATCATTCCGTAATTGAACAAGCTCTTCGCTTAATGTGGTTTCTAGATCTGCTATTTCAATGGAAAATCATGTAATTCGATTGCATAGGATATACTATTAAAATATTGAAACCTTTCTCGGAAGTTTTCGGTTAAACTCTATATTAAAATTGCAAATTCTTTAATCGTTACTCTTGATTTTTAATTCGGGAAACATTAGCGACTTTTTTTTTCAATATTGTTGTTTTGAAGTTTAATGGTCAGTAAGGAAATTTTTGTATCGAAATGGTCTACTGATGGAATAAGTTCGAAAATTTTCTGGTTTTTACCTTGCAAGGAAAGATTAAGTACATTTAACATGTCTGTTATATCACAAAGAAAAGATAAATCAAGTCTGGATTTTCTATGGATACGAGGAATTCTGCAGCGCTGTTTCCAATTGTTTTTAAAAAGCTTGTGACTTCTTTACGCAAATTAAAGAGCCGTTACAGGCATTTCCCCCTACTTAGCCACCGTACTTCTGTGTAGAGGTGGGCGAGGGCCGGGCCGAGCTTCGTGTCCCGCGGGCCTCGTAATGAAAACTGCGGGCTTCGTGCCTCAAAATCGAGTTTGGCATGAAGTCGTGCGGTCTTCGTGCGTTAAGCCTAGTACTCAGATCCAAAAACTGTTTGGTAGCGAACTCATGTCATATAATTCGCTAGCGGCCATGTGGTGTGACCAGAGGTGTGCACTGCATTCCGTACGGTTACACTGCTCAGACAGATGCTTGGTTTTGTTACAAGTTAATGAAATGCACTTCTTTGGCTGGGGTCGCTCTTTTCCAGGCATATCCTGGGCTCCGCAATATTTTATTGGCAAGGTAGTTTGTCTGACTATCAGCAGCAGCAGATAGCGACACCGCCCGTGCCGACCACCGTGAGGACAACATGTTTGAAAACCATATTTGATTTATATTCATGAAAATTAATAAAAATAATATATTATAATATCCATATAATTGTCCTTCATATAACGCTGAATTAATTAGATTCTATTTGTCTTCATTATTTCAATATTTCATTTGGTTTTTTGGTCTCATATTGCAATGGTTGCCTCGAGTGTGTTAGCAACTTATAGCCTGTTTACACTGAGGCGCATCATTAGATTTTTCCGTTAAACGGAACATGCGACAATGATGCCCATAAGAGCCCTGTGGATAGAAGAAGACAATCATGCGGCCGCATGTTTAATCATGCGGCGCATCATTGGGTAGTGTTGCCGTATTCTGTCTAGTATTTTTACAAAATACTGAAATTATTTAAGTGTATCGACGGATATCGGGGGGGGGGGGGGGGGGGGGGGGGGGGGGGGGGGGGGGGGGGGGGGGGGGGGGGGGGGGGGTGAGCCCAAGTATTGAATCCTCCTTCTACTGAGAGCAGGACAGGAGCAGAATAGGTGTTCCACCGTCTCCTCCTCGTCCTCATCTCTGCAGCTGCTAGAGAAGTCGTTATAGGGGCACCCAGCCTGTTTGCATGGGTGCCTATTAGCACTAAGCAAACAACACATAGAGGCGTCAAATCGACTAAAAACTGCTTGCATCAAATTTTTCGACGATTGGCTCCCAAGCCTTTCGGTCGGGAGCCGATAGCTTCGGCAGGGACTCGGCTCTCTCCGGGTTGAGCCGAGAGAGAGCGTCTGTGCAGCTGTGTCAATATAAACCGTGTACGTGTGTAGCTATGCCTGTGTGTGTGTCGAAGGAAGGTTACCTTAAAATAAGAAATTTTTAATTTTTTGGTTGCAGGTGGCCTGGGATTTCAATGTGTGCGTATAGACGTATTTTTACACATGATAGCTATCTCTGTATGTGTTTTCTCGGACTCTGACGCCGAGCAACGAAAATCTTTTTGTCATTGCGAGTCATTGCCTAGCTGGATTGCGTTGCTTCAAGTCGGTTTTGAACAGCCAATTGCGATATTTCGATTTAATAATATCATCATTTACATACATATTTATATTGTTCTTATTATTATTACTATACTATTTTTATACCCGTACTCAAAAAGAGTTAAGGGGTATACTGTATTTGTGGTAAAAGTCGATGTGTGTAACGCAGAGAAGGAAAATTTTCCGACCCCATAAAGTATATATATTCTTGATCAGCATCAATAGCCGAGTCTCTGTCTGTCTGTCTGTCTGTCTGTCTGTCCGTCTGTCCGTCTGTCCGTCTTGCTGAGCGCCTCGTTCTCAGAGACTATAGAAGCTAGAGCAACGAAATATTTTTTCCAGACTCATGTGATATCACACTGTTACAAGTGTATTTCAAAATTTCGCCCCGCCCCCTTCCGCCTTCACAAAGGACGAAAATCTGTGGCATCCACAATTTTGAAGATACGATAAAACTAAAAACGCAGTATCGTAGAGAATGATCATATCTATCAGATTGCCGAATCTGAACCAGATCGGATCATTATTATAGCCAGAATAAAGAAATTAATTTTCAGTTGCTTCCCCACCTCCTCTGGCGCTGCTGACGCTATTCATTCTCTTTCTCGCTCGCACACACTCTGCCCTGTGCAATGCGCCAGCAACCCCTAGCGGAGGAGATGTAGAATCTAAATGGTATATGTAGAATATTTGTTCTAGATGTATTATCTACATTTTACATGTAGATGTAGTTAACAAATGTAGCAAAAAATGTAAAATGTAAAATTAAAAATTTTTTTTTAAATTTCATAAATTTATATACTGACTGAGTACGGGTATAAAAGTAGAGTCGCGACTAGAAGCGACTCACGTTCCTTCTCGTTTAGTTTTGTATTATGAGTTATTTATAATTTATTTCTTCTTACGTTATTTATTTTTTATATTATATTTGTATATTTGGCTACTCTTTTGTTGGTTAATTATGGTTGTTTATGATTTTTATATTTTTAATTTTGTTTGGCACAAGACACCTTGCTTTATCTGAAATAATTTTTTACAGTGCAAGCTTTGCACTGCAAAGCGAGAATCGTTTTGCCTTCGTGTGGCCTGTGCACAGTCGTTCGGCTGACGCATCGGCAGAGAAGCATTCGTGTTCCCTATGCACGATTGCTTGGGTTCCGCAGCGGAAGAGGAAAAAGTAACGTATTAAACTTCGTGTCTGTTGCCTTCGCACACAAACGCACAAAAAAATGTGTGAGGCTGGGTGCCGACCAGAGAACTGAAAGAATCCACCGGAACTTAAGGTGCACCGGGTAAATTTAGGGTGATTTTGACACCCGGTGTTTCTAACCACCGGACAACTGAGTGTACAATACAATCCTGCTTGAGTGTTTGCACACACAAGTAACAAAATTGAGTAGGTAGCTGTGTGCATGAGTGTGTGTGGCATACATTGGCGCATCTGAGTCGAAAGAAGGGTGGGTGAAAAGGGAAGCACAAAATGTATAGAATGTCTTGGGTGTTAAGATTTCTTTTGTACAAGGCCTCGCTTGTGTTGCTTTTTTAGTACTTGCTGCTGAAAATGCGTCGCTTAGTCGCAATATGAAAATTTCAACAAGCACGAAGAATTAACTTTATTTTTACAGCCGAAAATTACTCATGAGTACACACACAGGCACCATGGTGTCTACAAAACACCCGGGTGATACGCATTGCTTGAGTGCGACCGGAACCCGTTGCCTAAAAACATCTGGGTGCGTGCAGAAAAAGAACGGGTGATTGTGTGAGTGAGTGCGAGATATTGCCGGAACTCGCAGCACACACACAACTTTTGATGAGTGAGTGTCTTTGATTTGCTTATCCGGTGGCGAGTGGCACCGGTACACACTATTCGTAGGGTGTGAGTAGGCTGGCAAAAACTGACACCCTTGCAGTTCTCTGGCCCACACACAAGCACAGTATGTGTGAATACGTGGCAAACACACACGTAACCAGGAAACTAAAAAATCAAAACCGAGTTTTCGAAACGTAAACATTGGCAAAATTGTGTCGTGTCTGTATACACACACACATACATGCCGAATCGCCCAGATCCCGGTCCCCGAGCCAAAGACCTTCGGACTTGGAGAGGAAAATAGCTGAAAAATGGACCATAAATATTTTCAACCCTAATATCTCGCCACTCAGAGACAAACAAGCGCTAGAAAGAGATAGCAAGTGTTTTACTTCTCCGCGGACAGGCGAGAACATTTTTTCGCTAATAAATAAATAAATATTAATAATAATTAATCGAAATAATGAAAACCAAATACTGACATTTAATTCGTAATTCACAAAAATGTTTAAGAAAAAAAAAAAATTTTTTTAAATATTTATAGTAATAGAAAGAATTTTATTTGTGAGGAAGAAGAAGACAGAAAAGTGTTTTACTTCTCCGCTGGCAGGCGAGAACATTTTTTCGCTAATAAATAAATATGGATAATAATAAATCGAAATAATGAAAAACAAATACTGACATTTAATTCGTAATTCAGAAAAATATTTAAGAAAATAAAAAAAAATTTTTTTAAATATTTATAGTAATAGAAAGAATTTTATTTGTAAGGAAGAAGAAGACAGAAAATACAGAAAAAAATCGTGCGCTACACAACCTCTTTCGACGCCGTTTGACAAACGACTGGCAAAGAGTTATTGTTGCACCATGGCCGTGCTCTCTCTTACTCTCTCAGGTCCTACTGAGAGCATAGTCTTCCTCTCTCAGGTCCTACTGAGAGCAGGCCCTGAGAGCATAGGACCTGGAGCTGCAAATTTTTCTATAACACATTCGTTGTATGAACTGGCACATCTATATACTGTATGGTTAGTGTACATACTCAAAGATGTCAGACAGCTCATCGTCTACCAAATCGAGCCTGAGTGATTTGCGACAATTTCGCATCAATAAAAATGCAGCCGTCTCCCTAGGCCAGGCAAAAACTGGTAACTGAGCTATTGACATTTCATGCCAGGGCGTTTGTAATTGTGACAACCCTTTCAGTGAGAGTTCCTGGCAAGAAAGGCATCCTGGTGATGGCAGACAGTGACAGTGACGGGGCCGACAGCATGGTGACGAAGAAGATATCTGTTCCTGAAAGAAGTTTTAGGCTCTGATGGCGTTGTTGAAATATTCAACGACAACCAAGGCGCTGGCGAGTTGACCAGGAATCCAGTATTCCACAGCCGGACTAAGCACGTGGACATTCGTCATCATTTCATTCGTGAGCTAGTCGAGAAGAAAGAAATCATCATCAAGTACATTCCAACCGAGAAGATGCGAGCAGATGTGTTGACCAAAGGTTTATTAACGACCAAACATAATGAATGCATTTTGGGTTTGGGTATGACTTAAAGTATAATTTTTTGATTCTTAAAGGATAAATTGTTTAACATAAAATTTGAGGGGAAGTGTTGAAATGTGTCAAATTATATGTATCGATAGTTCTTACTCATCCCTATATTATCATCTCACGAACTCAAGGAGTTGTCTACGAGCCGCCGACAAGCAAATTACAAATATCACCAATAAACATGTAGTATTACTTTAAACCTAACAACGAGCAGTGTATTCATTCACAACAGAAGCCATAGCAAAAATATAGCGACTCATCCCAGTACCAATTCGAGAGTATACTAGTCGGGCATACTCTCCCCCTTGGTGAGGAGCGAAGTGTATCTATCACCTCTGCCGATCTATGGGTTACGGCACCCGGTTGAGATCGCAACTCCACGTGGAGCCTAGTGGCTCTTCCCGCGTAACATTTGGGCTACCACAGCCACCACGATGCTCCCACTAGGGGGCCTACCTCAATGAACAGCCTTGGACCGCTGAACAACCCGTGGTACCGAACTTTAGGGCTCAGTGGACCCTCCCCTTTTAGCCCCGACTGGCTCGGATAGGGTACCCTTGAGGGGGACTCTCCAAGTCCGGGGCTCTCAGCCCGTCTGTCGCCGTTGGGTCCAGCAGTTGTTGCCGTCTGGAGAACGCCTCGCCCGCGTATCTATCCAGCAACTGCATCCTCTCCTGCGTAGCCACCCCTTCGGAGACGATCCATTCGCCGTCTGTGTGCTGCACTCCAAGTCCATCGAGGTCTCGCAAATCTGCATAGAGCGGGCAAACACATAGAACGTGTTGCCAATCCTCGCGCTCTGCGCCGCATAGACATGCAGGCGTGTCGCTCCGGCTTCTCTCATGCAGAAATGCATTGAGCGATCCATGGCCAGTCAGCAGGAATCCAGCACGCAGCGTGAAGCCAAACCTTGGCTCGCTGTAGACGAAGCCTGCGTTCGGGATGAAGCGGTGCGTCACCCGACCTGGGGAGTCACCATCATCCCATCTGCGTTTCCACTCGCTCAACAGGCATTCGTCCAGTCGCGCCATCTTCTGCTTCCAGCTAGGATTTGTCAAATCTTCGCCGTATAGCCAATCGCTCTCCTCCAGCGGGTAGTCACGCTTGAGTTTGAATCTGATTGCCAGGCGTCTGGCGACCAGATCAAACGGGGGGCTCCGGCAAGTACTTGCAGTGCCACGGTGGACACTGTTCGGCATACCGGTAGGCATCCAATCAGGATAGTCCTTTGGCACGCAAGCAGGTGCTTCCTGGCAACCACTTGCGTCGTCGTCACGACAGACCAAACCGAAGCACCAAATAGTGCACAAGGCACCATGAGTCCAGCATATATTGTCCGCTTTGCGCGGGGACTGAGACCCCAGTCGACCCGCAGTACGCGAGATAATGCCCCTACGACTCCAGTCAGCTTATCACGCAAGCCCACGATATGCGGGAGAAAACTCAACCGCTCACCGACTGTGATGCCAAGGTACCGATACGTGCTCTTATATGGCAGGTTTGCTCCAGCAAACTGTACCAATGGCGGCCGTTGAAGACTGCCCTTGAGCAGAATGATCGCCGTCTTGCTGGTTGAAACGGAAACGGAAACGCCAACTTCAACTCCCCAAGCGCCTACGATGGACATAAGTTCCCCTCCTTTTCGCTCGAGCTCTGTACGGGCGTTACCCTCGATGAGGAGGAGCAGGTCGTCAGCATACGCGCTGAGCGCTCCAAGTGGCTCCAAGCGCTGGAGCAGCACGTCCAACAAGATGTTCCATATGAATGGACCACTTATGGACCCCTGTGGGCAACCTCTTGTCACCAGAACAGTGGCTACTCCATGCCTGCTGACGATGCTCGCACTCCGGCCGGAGAAGAAGCTTCGCCACAAGCCTGCTTCACGGCAGCCCAGCTCTAGGAGACGACGCAGTGCAGCATCCCACTCGACGTTGTCGAAGGCTTCCTTGAAATCCACGAAGACTCCGAGCACGTATTTCGACCGGCTGGCCGAAACAGTGCTCACGACGTGTTTCCAAGCATCCTCCACACAGCGTCCTTGGCGAAATCCAAATTGCCATCTGCAGCCATCCGGTATGGTGTCCTTCAGACGATTCACCATGATTCCCTCAAGCACTTTGCCCAGCACTGGCAACAGACAGATACCCCGATATGAAGCAGGCTCCGTCCTGTCCTTATCGGGTCCCTTCAAGAGTGGAACCACCCTAGGGTGTTTCCATTCCGTGGGGAAAAATCCGGTCTCCAGGCAGCGGGAGTACAACGCTGTCATGTGCTGAGGGATGGCACGCCACAATGCCTTGCAAATGGCACCTGTGATGCCGTCCATGCCGGGAGAGCGTCTGCTCTTCAACCTGGCGACGCAAGCATCAACCTCGAAAGCTTCGAGGGCCGGTGGAGCTTCGGACGTGATGGCAATGTGCGCATTCGACTCCGCAACAGGGAAAAAGTTGCGAAGGAGCACACCCGCACAGTCGCGCCATGTTGCGACCAGCTCACCATCCGTCCGAAGGCATCCAATCTCCGTGCACTTTTTGCGGCCTCGGCAAATCCTGTCGACGTGGCCCCATGGATCATCTCTGTTCTCTCCCACGAAGCGTCGCCAGTTGTCCTCCTTCGTCCTCAGGATGAGCTTCTTGTATTGCGCTGAGGAGATCCTCAGCGCAACCACAAGCTGCTCGGCTGCGTCGGTCTCGTGCCGACGAGCGTCCTGTAGCCGCCGCCTCAGTCTCCTGACCTCTCGGCGTTTGGAGTGTAGCTCGGCAGTCCACCAAACTACTTTCCTCGCGGCTCTCAACGTGCTGCGTCCCAGCACTCTGTCGCACACATTGTGCACTACAGAGCTCAGTGCAGCCACTTGGATGTCCAACGGCGATTCGGCGATGTTCTCCGGAAATTCGGATGTCTCCCTTCTTCCTCAAACAATCGCCAGCGCGCATTGGAAAGCTTCCAGGACGGCACAGGAGCAATGCTCTCAACTGTGTCGGTCGGATCACGCGTCACCTCAACATGGATCATGTTGTGGTCGCTGGTGTCCCATTCCCTCACTTCCCAAACGTATGTGGCCCACATAGTCGCAGCTTGATTGGCGATTGTTACATCGATGTCGTTTTGGCCTCTGCGGTTATCGAATGTAAACACCCGACTGGCCTCGTTGAGTGCGCCGGCTCGGCTCTCAGTTATCCACTCAGACAGCAGCTCGCCCCGTGCGTAGTTAGCTTGCCTCCGAGCTTGCTCGGAAAGCTTACTAAACCACGCTGGGGATACTGCGTTCGCGTCGAGCCCAAAGATGACGGGAGTGCGGCTGGCCAGCAGCAGCACCGCATCTAGGTACCTGAGGTACGGCGCCAAGTCGGTGTTGAATTGGCAATATACGGAGCATAGGATGATTGAGCCAAATCTTCCTTGCACTCTGACGCATACTCCATGTTCGGTGGTAAGGGGGTCTATTGGCATGCAGATGGCTTCCGGTTCATCGACGATGATAGCAGCTTTCGGGTTTTCACGAAGGTCTTGGAACACTCGCATTCCCGAAGGAAGGCCAGTAATCCGCCCTGCTCCATCGACGTACGGCTCCTGGACCAGTGCGAACAGATGGCCAGAGCTGCGCATGATGGATCCAAGATCCACCACAGCCGTTCGGCCACGGCCACAATTAGTTTGGATGAAGCTAAACATTTAATGTCTAGCTTGCACCCTCGCCAATACCGCTGCGTAGATCGGGCAAGCCGCTGACAGCATGGAATGTGCTGCCGGGTAGCCCTTGAAGCGGCAGTTTCGGCAACCCACCGGGTTGGGGCACTTGGAAACGTTGTGCCCGCCCTGTCCGCACCGGTGGCACACGTTCTCCTTAAGACGGCACTGGGACACCTTGTGGTCGAAACTTACACACCTGTGGCAGGCGTAGGTCCTGACCAGAGAACGGCAGCGGCATCGGAACCACTTAATGTATACGCAATCGCGCAACACCTCCTGTGCCTTCGCGTCAACCTCCAGCGTCACATTCACTGTGGCGCCGTCTGTGACCGACCAGGGTTTACTGCCCAGGTGAACCGTCTTCCTGAACTCAGCAGCGGACATGGAATCCTCCAGGTTCTTGGTGAAGAGCTCCTCCATGAACTCTTCAGGCGTGATGACGTGTCGACGTCATACACCACGATCTGAGGCCTGGTCTCCGGGCTCTTCTTAACCTCCAGTCCGGCTTCGTGGAACTTCGCGCTGTCCACTACCTTTCTGAAGGCGCTGACCGAAGGCGTGCGAATGATCGCTCCTCCGCTCTTCAGCTCTCGGACCTCGTGGACTCGAACTCCGAGCTTCGGCACGACGTCCTTCTTCACTCGCTCCACCAGCTGCTTTCCCGTCTCCTCCGGGTTCGTGCTCTTAATAAGAGCCGACCAGGTTTCGCGCGGCTTCGCAATCGGCGGGGCAACAGAGCTCGGTGCCGGCAAGTTTGGGAAGGCTGCCGCATACGCAGCGGTAGGGACAGCAGTGATGGCAGCGTGGGTAGCGGCAGCGGGCCTCTGTGGAGGCGGCATACGTGCCCTTTCCTCCAGACGCACCTTGTCCCCGGCCAGACGAGAACAGCCAGGGAGGCCTCCGCGCACATGCCTCCCTTAAGAACGGCCTCGTTCACGCACATGCGGATCGCCGATACCCAGCCGATACCCAGCCGCGACAATGCCAGTTGCCTGGCATGTGGCAGCAGTGCTGGTAGCGGCATTGTTGGCGGAGGCAGCGGAGGTGGCAGCGGCGGTGGCTTTCACTTCCACAAAGGGCAGCGATGACGGCGGAGACCTCGTGGCCGGGATCGGCGACTCACCAGTCAGCCCAAACCCAAGCCCGATCTTCTTCGCCCCCTTTGCGGTCGACTTCGGCCGACCCCGTCGACGGGCGGGGGCACTCGACCCCGTGCTGCTCGCCAGGCTAGTGTCGCTGCCTGCGGTCTCCGTCTCCATGACCTCAATGTGCTGGCTCCCTCTACGGGTTCTCTCTGACACTAAACTTTAGCGGAGACACGAACCAAAAGCGCTTCTAGCGGAGTCTCCAACCAAGCTTCGAAAGAAGCTCGACTAAAAGCTCTGAAAGTCTAGAGGGAACTTACAGTAGCACAAACCTCGAGCCAAAGCTTCGAACGAAAGCTTGGAACTCGAACCTGTTTACTAACTAAACGCACCTGTTGTCGAGCAAGACTCTGCACGTGGCTGCTGGGTTTTCCAATTAGCAAAATTTAGTTTGCTAATGTACTCACTTTTAAGCACCAAATCCAATCCAATCCAGATCAAATATGTCACAATGATAGCGCGGAAACACTCTCGGCAGTTTAACACGTTTTCCACACGGGAAAAATCACTCTATTTTACTACGAAAAAACGAACGCTTAAAAACACGTCTGCTTCCAGTAGCAGTCAGAGAGAAACCTATATACCTGGCAACAGTAAGTACTCTACGGAGTTGCAATGTGGTGGCCTGCCCTATCAAAAAGGACCATCACCAACCAACTGGGCAAGGTACAGCGTACTGCCGCCCTATGCATCAGTGGGGCTCTACGCACCACACCAAATGATGAACTAAACGCCATTTTATGCCTCCAGGGCCTTGACCATGCAGGTTTGGAGCGGGCAGAAATGGCACCAATTCGTCTAAGAGACTGCGACCAATGGGTGTCATAGCACAGTGGTCACGCATCCATCCTTAACGGAAACAATATCGTCCCCACAAAAACGGACTACTTCGTTCCAAGGGAGTACATAGACACTCCCTTTGAAATGACTATCCCCCATAGAGACAAATGGCTCGATGGACTATCTGGCCCAGACGGAGCCATACAAATCTTTACAAATGGCTCAAAACTGGACAATAAGGTCGGCGGGGGAATCTTCTCCGAACAGCTAAACATAAGACACTCCTTCAGGCTCCCAGATCACTCTAGTGTCTTTCAAGCGGAAGTCATAGCGATCAGCCTTGAATTGTCTTCACGAAGTTGCCATTACGGAAACTCACCTAAATATCTACAGTGATAGCCAAGCGGCGATCAAATCGCTAAATGCGATAACATCAAGCTCCGCTACCGTGGTAAACTCAACAGTTTGTTATCAGCCTATAATGAGTCCCGGGACACCAGGACATTGAAGGCAACTGCATAGCAAACGAGCTGGCCAGAACTGGTACAAAAATCCCCATTCTCCATGATAAGGAAGATATTCGTATGCCAATGGACACCTGTAAGCTCAAAATAGAAGAGCATTTTAAGCTACTAGTAAACGACAGATGGCAAACAGTGCCACTATGTCGCATAACTCTGCAAACATGGCCTGAGCTTTGCAAACTCGGAAGGAAAAGGTGAAGCTCAGTCATACGCTCCCTTACGGGACATTGGCTAATAGCACTAAGCAAACAACACATAGAGGCGTCAAATCGACTAAAAACTGCTTGCATAAAATTTTTGGACGATTGGCTCCCAAGCCTTTCGGTCGGGAGCCGATAGCTTCGGCAGGGCACTCGGCTCTCTCCGGGTTGAGCCGAGAGAGAGCGTCTGTGCAGCTGTGTCAATATAAACCGTGTACGTGTGTAGCATTGCCTGTGTGTGTGTCGAAGGAAGGTTACCTTAAAATAAGAAATTTTTAATTTTTTGGTTGCAGGTGGCCTGGGATTTCAATGTGTGCGTATAGACGTATTTTTACACATGATAGCTATCTCTGTATGTGTTTTCTCGGACTCTGACGCCGAGCAACGAAAATCTTTTTTGTCATTTCTTTTTTGTTCGTTTTTATATACAAATATTTGTAAATAATAATAATAATAATAATAATAATAATAATATAATATATACATATGTACATGTGAACAAACGTATTTAGCTGTGTGTTTAGGACTTTAATATTTTTAATTTATTTGAACTCTGATTTCCAGACGCACCTAATAATTTTTCCGAAAGCCAAATACTATTCTTTCGAAGCAGAACTAGCAGAAAATAATTAAGAATATGTTTTCTATGTACACTGCAGACGTGTGTTTCAGAAAACCAATTGCTGTATCTCACATCGCTTTCAGTTTGTAAAATGCATTGGTTATAAATAATTTGCTTGATATTCCGCATATGGGGGTTTTTATTAAAGATATCATGGAATATATTGTAGAGTAGTTTAATTAAATTAAAAAAATCGTCCTGTGGGGCCTTAAGCTTTAAATTATTATTAATACTTTTAAAATTTTTATTGAACAAAAATTGCTCTGAATTTTCGCAGTTTACAATATTGTCTTTTAAAAGTTCGCCGCAGGTGTCGCAATTAAACTTTTGTTGCGACTTATACAACACGAAACCTGTAAAATAACGCAATGCGTTTTCACTACTTGCACTAATAATATTAGTGCAAGAAAATTCCATAGTCTCGGTTATATCAGGGTTATGGTCATTATTGCATTTTTCTAAGGCAACAGCTTGGCAAGGGAACTGTTCTTTGTTCTCCGAGATCTCGACATGAATTTCTCGCTTTACCTCATCAATCACATTTATAAGCATGTTGTCATCATCCGGTTCACAGTTTCCAGTTGTACTTTTTGAAGTAATGATTTTCATTGACAACATTTTTGAAATGATTGCGTTGAATTCGAAGAGCATTGGATTATTGTTGGTAGCCCCTCTACTTCTTATTAGATAGAAAAGGTTCTCCAATGCATCTTGATTCAGTCGAGACAAAATCAAGAAGTAAACATCTGTATTTTCATTCCATACGTCGTGTGCAAGCAATAGTATTGAATTCATAGAGAGAATAAGTCCATCAATACAATATACATTGCTGGGATAACGACACTTCTCAAAATACTCTCTCATTTCCATAATGTACTTTTCCACATTGTTATTCTTTTGTAGAGCTGACTTCATTGGGTTTTTATCACTTAGATTATTGCTGTTTAAGCAATCAAACATTTTATTTACCCTTTCGAAAAAAATAGCAGTTGAATATGCTACATCCCTGCAATCATCGAAATTGCCACTTTCAATTAATGTTTTGATTGCAGAGGCTAAATACTTGTGTAGCATATTTCACTTTCATCTTTTCAAATGAATTGGGGCTTATGTGCTTACGTGTTAATTTTGGACATAGTCTAGTAGAAGAGTTATTAGTATCTATTTCAAACAGTTTTTCAACTATTTTCCATGATACTGGTCCATCAGGTGTTTCGATACAATTTTTCATTAAGATATTTCGTAATGATTTTATAATATGTGGGACATCGTAGATGGCAAAAATTTTATAATCATCGACTTTAAAATATGGATTTTTCAAGTTCACCCCAAATTTTTTGAAGGCGCCGCGGTTATTTGATCCCTGGTCACATACAATTGCTCTAATATTAAGCCCCAATTTATGAGCAGCTTTGATATTATTATCAATTTTTTCCTTTAACTTCAGAGAAGTCAGCCCGGTGGATGTTGCAAAGTAACTTAAAACATATTTCCAACTCACATAGAGCCCCCTGACCATGAATACAGAAATTTGCTTGCACAGTTGAGATGTTTTTTCCACACCATCATCCACAAACCCTTCCACTTCATCTCGGTGTGAATTATAATGCAGGCCCTTTCTAATTGAGATTTCATCAAAAATTAAAACAGCATGTTTACTTTTTACATCCATTTTTGAAAAAATTGTAAGCAACGTGTTTGATAAACTCTCATTTAGGCCTGGGACCAAACATTTCACAGGAGCCCATCTACCCAAAGATGATTTAGACGGAAAATTTAACCCCAAATCATTTCGCATAAAATCATATGCCTTGGAAGAATAAAAATTTATGCTTTGAGCAATTATTTTTTCATCCTCTTGCCAGGAAGTTTTATTTTTAAGGAGCATTTTGCAAACCGAATTGGAATTTTTTGATATCATTTTATTCTTGTCTATCATTGTAAATATATTTTCCCGTTTACGTGACTCTTTCGAATATCGAAGCTTCTTGTATTTTTCGATCCTTAACGATGTTTGCAGCTTATGTACCTTCTTCCTATACAATTGAATTCTCTTTTTTTCTTTATTAAGTTCTTGAGACATTTCCCAATACTTATTTTTGTAATATAATTCATTTTGTTCCTTCTTTAAGCAATTCGGACAAAATTCCACATTTTGGGTAGGCTCATCAGATAGAATAATTTTATTATCAACGGGTTCGATGGCGACGAAAGGTAGACTTTCCATGTCTATGTCAAATTCCAAATTATTTTTTACTATTAAAGTTTCCTTTTTAAAATCAGAATATGATCCGATTTCGTCGCTATTATCCGCAAATCTAAACACATTGTTTTCGGTAGCTTGAGGAAGGTTGATATTGAAATTCGGTGCCTGAAACAATCTCAGGGTTGGTACAGCACCTGATTTTAATTTTTTATTGCCAAAATACTTATTTTCAAAATGTTGATTACATATACGCGCTTTATTTAAATTTACATCCGGACCTAGATTACATTTTGCAACCCACAGACGACGAACATTTTCGTTTTTGGGAAATTTGAAAAGGCGAATAGGAAAATGCTCGGCGCCATTCCTGTACCCTTGCAAGCACGACTCTATAACGCACCTGGAGCCAGCTGGTCTATGGTCTTTATTTGGTATTTCCATAATATAATATATTAAAAATAATAATAAAAAGAAGAATATAAAGTATGAATAAGATATATGTAAATATGTTATAATAAAGTAGTAAATAGGTTATTTATTTGTATTGGATAATATAGTAAACAACTCAGTCAGTATATAAATTTATGAGCTTATGATTGAAATTTTAAAAAAAATTTTAAATTTTACATTTTTTTGCTACATTTGTTAACTACATCTACATGTAAAATGTAGATAATACATCTAGAACAAATATTCTACATCTACCATTTAGATTCTACATCTCCTTCGCTAGGGGTTGCT
>JAWNNB010001125.1:0-41006 GCA_035043285.1 Drosophila subsilvestris
CTCCTGTCATCCCCGTCTTGGTGATATTCGGATACCACGATGGGTCGCCTATCAGCCAAAAGCGACCATCCAGATTCATGGCTTCTGCGACGCCTCCCAAAAGGCATACGGAGCAGCGCTGTATGTTCGCGTGGAAGCGGGTCTCCGAGTGTCAGTCCATCTCTTAACGTCCAAGACCAGAGTAGCGCCAGTCAAAACAGTGTCACTGCCGCGACTCGAGCTGTGCGGAGCCGTTCTACTCGCAGAGTTGTCTTCAGCCCTCATCCCTCAAATGCCAGTTGAGAATTGCAAATTGTTTCATTGGACGGATTCAACAATTGTTCTGGCCTGGCTTCGCAAATCTCCATGTTCCTGGACAACGTTCGTCGCCAACCGCATTTCTAAGATCGGCCAAGCAACCGATTGTCAATCGTGGTCTCACGTACGGTCAGAGGACAATCCAGCTGACTTAGCCAGCCGCGGAGTTTCGCCACAGGAGCTGAAGGACAGCCATCTGTGGTGGAATGGACCTGATTGGTTAGGCTTGCCTCAGGAGCAATGGCCAGTCCCAGCTGACTCGTGTCTGGAGACTGACATAGAGCAGCGTCCCATTAAAGTCCACGTTGCGGAGCTGTCTCCATCAGATCCTCTTGACCGCTTCTCCGACTTCGGCAGAGCATTACGGGTTCTCGCCTACGTTTTTAGATTTTCCAAACGGTGTCGTAATCCCTCGGTGCTGTTTCCATCTCAGCAACTTCAAAACAGTGAGCTTAAAGAAGCTCAAGAGCAACTCATTGTCTTAACGCAACGCAACTCATACTCAAGGGAGTATAAGTGCCTTCGTGACAAGCATGGCTTGCCACCTTCCAGTCCCATACTCAATTTTAGCCCATTCCTTGATCCAAAAGGAATCATGCGAGCTTCCGGTCGAATCAGCAGATCGTGCAATTTAAATTACGATGAACGCCATCCTATTATCCTCCCATACTCTTGTGCGTTTAGTCGTTTACTCGTCCAATTCACGCATCGGATCTCGCTGCATGGCGGAAATCAACTAATGATGCGCCTTATTCGTTCGAAGTACTGGATTCCGAAGCTCAAGAAGCTTATTACATCCATGACCAATTCCTGTCGAGTCTGCGTGGTGTACCGAAAAAGGCTTCAAACTCAGCTCATGGGCTGTTTGCCGGAAGAGAGGTCGACTTTTTCACGCCCTTTTACGCACACTGGTATTGACTTTGCTGGGCCGTTCGACATTAAGAACTACACCGGTCGTGCCTGTCTTATCACCAAAGGCTATGTATGTGTCTTTGTGTGCTTCAGCACAAAGGCAATCCATCTTGAAGCCACATCCGACTTAACTACGGACAAATTCCAAGCAGCGTTTGCTCGTTTTATAGCAAGACGCGGCTGCCCGTCCGAAGTTTACTCCGACAATGGTAAGACGTTTGTTGGAGCCTCGAGAGCCTTTGCTCGAGATTTCCTGGAGGCTACCAAAAAGCAAGTCGAAACAAAGCACAGTCTCTCGTGGCATTTCAATCCGCCAGGTGCGCCTCACATGGGCGGCCTGTGGGAAGCCGGCGTCAAAAGCTTTAAGACGCTATTTTACAAGTCGACCTCATCTTTTAAATACACTTTTGAAGAGCTTTCCACCCTCCTCTCCAAGATTGAAGCCTGCCTTAATTCGAGACCAATCTCCCCTCTGTCCGAGGACGTGACAGATTTGTTGGCTCTGACTCCAGGGCACTTCTTAGTAGGGGGCCCACTTCTTTCCGTGACGGAGCCAGAGATAGAAGAAAATGCGGCATCAATCCTCAATAGATGGCAGCGACTTAAGGCTCTCAACCAACACTTCTGTTTCCGTTGGAAGGAAGAGTACTTGAAGGAGACGCACAAAAGAAACAAATGGCAATTACCTGAGAAGAACCTGAAGCAAGGTGACATGGTAATTATCAAGGAGGATAACCTTCCATCACACGAATGGCGCTTGGGACGCGTCAAGGAAACTTACCCGGGACAAGATGACCAGGTCCGAGTGGTCGACGTGCTTACGACCCGCGGAATTATTAAGAGGCCAGTGGCCAAACTTATCCTCCTTCCACTCCTTTCCGAGTCCAATCCAACTTCTGTGTCAAAATCGTGACTAGTCGTTTCACTTACTAATATGTGTGTTTTATGTTTTTCCAGAACCTCCTCACGACGCAACATGGCACCAACCAAGGCAAAGAAGCTAGCACAGAGGCTGCGTGGCACAGCATCCTTCCGTTGCCGTGTGTGCCGGGGGTCCACGCCCTAAAAAAGTGCCAGCGCTTCATGCATTTAACTGCAGAGAAGCGTCTCCGGGCAGTGCTGATCAATAAGTACTGTCCTAATTGCCTGGCACACCAGCACTCGGGGCGTTCGTGCAGGAGCGGCGACAAATGCCGCGTTTGTGGTGGTGAGCACCACACCTTGCTCCATCTGGAGGAAGAGAGCTCGCCCCGTTCCCCGTCAACAAGCAGATCGCCCCGCTCCAGATCCAGATCACCCATCGTCAGGAGAAGCGCATCGCCCAGGAACCATTCACCCGTCCGAGTGCGTCCATCAACGCCACCCTCAGTCGGAGGGATCACAATTTTGCCTACTGTGACGGCTATCGTTGCGGTAGGTGAAAAATCCTTTACACTGCGAGCCCTGATTGATCCGTGCAGCCGTGTCAGCCGCATTGACGCCTCTTTTGCAAGGGCATTGGGCCTTTCCGCAACCTGGCTCAATGCGGGTGAACGAGTCACGGCTCGCATAAAATCCATTAGTAGTCCCTTCGACCGAGAGGTGCGACTGGGCATTGAGGACAACTTCAAATTCCTGACACCGGACGCGCTGATAGGCGAAGCATACCGGAAAGGCGTGGCCAACATTGTCCTAGCGGACGACGGATGGTTTAGGCCATCGACGGTCAGCTTGGTGCTAGGCGCTGATGTTTACAGCCTGATCATACAGCCAGGGGTGCTTCCAACCGATCACGGCTTAGTGATCCAGAATACCGTGTTTGGGTGGATCCTGTCCGGAGTTTGCAGTCAGTAACATCCGCTCCCCCCTTCATTCATTTTTTCTTGCAATTATATTGCAAGGGGGGCGGAATGTTTAAGCCGAAAAGTATGCACCGGCACCTGTAACTCCCCATCCAAGCAGTGTTCTCTTTCCATAACTCTCATATCATATGCATGTAATTATGTTAACCAATATTGTACTTATGTTAGCAGCCTGCTGAGCAAGCTCAACATTACATTACAACCAGTATTAATCCAACATTAAAAGAAGTACAACCCACACACAAAAACCGCGCGTTAGTTCTTTAAACCGCTCTTTTCGCTAATTATTAAAACACGGGTATTAAAAATACTTATTGTGTCGTGAGTGCTGTTTTGTTCACCCCTCCACGAGTTTACACTCATGAAGCCTTATCCATTTTCAACTTCCGCACCGCTGGAAGAGAAACAATTTAACTATCACCTCTCCAAGTGCAGGCGAGTTGTAGAGAACGCCTTTGGTCACTTAAACGTACGATTTCGACGACTGGGGAAAGCAATCGAGAATTCTTCAAAGAATGCCAAAGCAATTATCAAGTGTGCGTGTGTTTTGCATAACTTCATAATTGCGAGTGGAGATGGAAACCTGCCACAAGATGTAGCCCCCGCTGAGCATGTGTTGAGTGCCAGAGAGCAACCATGCCTAGACTTCACGCTGGGCGATCGAAAGAGGGAAGCGGAGAAAATAAGAAATGCAATATCTTTATATTTTGGTGGGTTTATTTACTTACTTACAGGTCTAGGAACTATTCCTGTACATTAAGGAACCGCTCGACTTGGTCGCCACGGTGCCTTGACTCCTCAGTAATCACCGCCAGACTCTCTGCAGCCATTCTGGATGACTCGTTGCTATCCCGCAATTCATTAACAATTTTCTCCCGCTCAACATTTCCTCTTTTCTTTTTATACCTGTACTCAAAAAGAGTTAAGGGGTATACTGTATTTGTGGTAAAAGTGGATGTGTGTAACGCAGAGAAGGAAAATTTTCCGACCCCATAAAGTATATATATTCTTGATCAGTATCAATAGCCGAGTCGATAGAGCCATGTCTGTCTGTCCGTCCGTCTGTCCGTCTTGTTTGACGCCTCGTTCTCAGAGACTATAAAAGCTAGAGTAACCAAATTTTATTTCCAGACTCATGTGATATGACACTGAATCAAGTTTCTTTCCAAATTGTGCCACGCCCCCTCCGCCTTCACAAAGGACGAAAATCTGTGGCAGCCACAATTTTGAAGATACGATAAAACTAAAAACGCAGTATCGTAAGGAATGACCATATCTACCAGATTGCCAAATCTGGTACAGATCGGATCATTATTATGGCCAAAATGAAGAAATTAATTTTCAGTTGCTTCCCCCACCTCCTCTGGCGCTGCTGACGCTATTCATTCTCTGTCTCGCTCGCACACACTCTGCCCTGTGCAATGCGCGAGCAACCCCTAGCGGAGGAGATGTAGAATCTAAATGGTAGATGTAGAATATTTGTTCTAGATGTATTATCTACATTTTACATGTAGATGTAGTTAACAAATGTAGCAAAAAAATGTAAAATTAAAATTATTTTTTTAAATTTTAATCATAAGCTCACAAATTTATATACTGACTGAGTACGGGTATAAAAGTAGAGTCGCGTCCAGAAGCGACTCACACGTTCCTTCTCGTTTTCAACTGGCTCCTCTGCTGCTGAGGCCCAGGAACAGTTCTCGTCCAATGAGAGCGACTCATTTGAGTTCACTGAAGCTGAATTTTAAATAAAGATAATTATAAAAACAATTTTTAGTTACGTGTATTAATTAATTGTGCTTTCTTCAATTTCTGACAGGAAGTTTTCTGCCTTTGAGCGCCCTAGTATTTGGGCCACCTTATCAAAAGGCACCCACTGAGATGGAGAACCTCCGCTTGGTCCCGTCTTTGACTTCTCCAATCTGGAAAGGGATGTATTATCTTCCCAATGCACTTATAATTGTAGTACTTACACATGTTTCCGGCGAAAATTCTCCAACTTTGTTTTAATTTTAATCAAAGAATTTCTGTTTTAATTCCTCTCCCATCTCCTCGTAAATGTGGGTGTTCTTGCGCAACCCACGCAAATCCCCAATTTTCCACCCCACAAGTCTATTAACACATTTTCCGCCCCCTCTGACCTATTCTTTTTCTTTTGTTTTTCACTGCTCATATTTCACTTTTAAATATAATTTACTAATTCAGAGCTGTTTGCTGTCGATACCTCGTCGATACCCTGAATAATTTCAGTATTTTGTAAAAATACTAGACAGAATACGGCAGCACTTGCCAATGCTGCGACGCATGATTAAAGATGCGGCCGCATGATTGTCTTCTTATATCCACAGGGGCTCTTATGGGCATCATTGTCGCATGTTCCATTTAACGGAAAAATCCAATGATGCGCCTCAGTGTAAGCAAGCTATTATGTATATGGTGAGAGCCGTATTGGAAATGCGGCAGTTTCAACTAAAACCTGAGGCTTGTTTGAAAATAAAAATGCTAAAAATTGACTTTTTCTTTTTGATAAAATAAGACATTTAAAAATAAAAGGAATTGAAGAAATTGTGTCTTTGGCAGCCATGTTATAAAAAATATATATTTTTAAGTTTGAGGATGCAAATGCTCTTGTTGTGAACGATAAATTAAATAAGAAGAACATAATTTCTTTTATACCGCGAAACTATGTAGAATCGTTTGGAATTGTAAAAGGAGTGCCAAGAGGTTTTTCTGAAAAGGAAATCCGTGAAAATATAAGCTCGAACATAAAAATTAAGTCATATGAAAGACTATCAAGGATGGAGAAGGTGATGAATGAAGAAAATGTTCCTAGTTTAAATTTTATACAAACAGAAACAGTGAAAATAGGTTTTGAGGGTGCAGATTAGAGCACTGCATGATTCGCAGTGATTCGATATTCGTTTCGTCCGATCCAATTGAACCAGCGATTCGGCTTTCTCAGTGATTCGAATCGCACGCTCAAAACGGACCGAACGAATCATGATTCATAATTTTTACTGTGTCAGATCCGAACAGTTCAGTTTTTTCTCTCTTTTACTCTCCACTTGATATTTTGCTTTGCCCTCGGCCTGAAAATATATATTTGTGTGTGTGACTTTCTGTGTCTCTATGTGTACGTCAACGGTGCGTGCTACGCATACTTACGCATAAGCTCGCAGTGGAATATTCTGGAATACACACACATACACCTCAATAATCACACACTCCGTGTGCGCAATATTGTTGTACATACATACTGTACATGCATACGAATAAAAAGGAAGATTTCTTCGTAGTATGTTTTGAATCAGCTCAGAGACATGCGAACGAATCTTGCTTATATTGATTCGCAGTGATCGGATTCGGTTTTTAGGTGATTCGAATCTGACTGAAGGCATGATTCGTAATAATCGAACGCATTGAAGGATTCGTGCAGGGCTCTAGTGCAGATATCCCAGAGAAGATTATGCTTTTCGGAATTTGTAGTATGAAAGAGCATCAATACATACCAAGGGTAGTCAATATTTCAAATGCGGTAGACTTGGGCACCCTTCCGAAAGATGCAAGTCGGCAAGGAGATGCAACATGTGTGGTGTAGACGATTGTAATGGTACCTGTACGGTGCTTAAATGTATACTGTGGAATGGAAAAAAACATACAGCAAGAGATTAAATGTTATGTCCAGCATGGGAGATGGAAATTAACAAAATAATGGCAATTAAAAAAATAGCTAGAAAGGAAGTATTAAAATCGTACTCGGTACATAAGAACTACATACACATAGATAGCTATGATGAAAATTTTCCAAAATTAAGTAAAGTAAACGAAAATATTCAAGACAAGGACAGCAAAGCAAACGAGGTGCTGAAAAAGCACAGCTATGCAAGCAGAGTCGTATCAAAGACAATAAAAGTATAAGATATGTAACGCCATATATAATTTTTGCAAGCGAATTTTTCATGCTGGCTCTAGAGCTGGCTCCAGGCTCTCTTGAAATTTAGTTGAGAGAGCGCTCTAGAGCCAGCGCTCTAGAGCCAGCCGCTCTCTCACATGTATACAGCATACGAATTGTCGTGACGAACCACCTTCGTGTGCCGTCGTTTTCTGTATACATATGAGAGAGCGGCTGGCTCTAGAGCGACTGGCTCTAGAGCGAATGGCTCCAGAGCTACTTGAATAGCAGAGTATTAACTGACAAGAACCCCATGAAATGCGCACTTCAAATAGACAATATTCCTTGGAAGAAACTGAAGGAAATGCAGGAATACCTAAGGAACGTAAAATACCAAGGAAATAATATATATTGTCTTGATGGCTTGCTCCAAACTACTGAGGCTATATTTGGGCTCGTCGAAGATCTATTCAAAGACCACAAGGACAATTTTTTCTTTTTAACTAGTCGAGTTAATCAAGATCCACTTGAAAATATATTTGCGTGCGTTCGTGCAAAGGTGGTAACTGCAGAAACCCTTCAGTTAATGAATTTAATATAATAATTGCAAAGCTGATATCTTTGCACATTTTTAATTTTTCGCAAAAATCAAATTGCGAATCAGATGATGATGTTATGTTGCCAGTAGAGTTCGATTCAATTATATATCAACCTTGCATTGAAAAAAAAGAAATACAGCAGCAAGAATTTTCTGTATCATTTTCAGAAATTGTACAAGGCAATGAGAAGTACTTTGACCAAAATATGGATAGTTTTTTGTGCAATGATGTACCTATTGAATTAACCTCGAGTAGATATTTTGCTGGATACATTGCAAGGGGATCCAATTGCGATAAATGCAGATCGTGCCTCATAAAAGAAAGCGAGCATTTAACAGCTCCATCAGAGCTGTTTATACATGAAAAAAATTACTCGAGTGACTCGGACTTTGGAAAATTAAGTGCACCATCTGATCTATTTTTTAATGTCTGTAAAATACACATAAATGTGTTTGAAAATATCTTTAAAAATAATAAAAAGCAACTAAGTATTAGGAAATTTATTGTGGAGCAAAGCATTAAATGCACTACTGAAAGTAGTGAATACTCATTATGGTTTGATACTAATAATGAATGTTATGTGCATAAAATAGATATTTTAAACAAACTTATTAAAGTTTTACTTTTTAAGCATTGCAAATGGACAGTGATAGCCGATAGACAAAAGAAGCAAGCTAAACTTAGCATTCTATCTCATAAGTGACGACTGAAAACATACATTAATATTTACAGACATACATATGTACACAAGTACACAAGAAATGGAAACAAAATAACGAAAAGCTATAGTTAGAAAACTAGCTTAGTTGGGGAACATGGAAATGTTTTAATGCAAAAAATTAAAGCATTTCAAGTCGACTCGAAGGTCATATGAATATATGACCCCATTACAATTCTAATGGCCTCCTCGTGGTGTTCCCTGGGTACCGTTTAGATAAATATGTACATATGTACATACATACATACATATGTATAAAAACGGTAGCTAATTCGAGCGGCGTTTTCAAAAAGTAATAGAGCTAGAATATTTTACTGGATAATTTTAGAACAAATTTCCATCAAAAAACAATCTCAAAAAATTTCGGAAAAAAGTGTCGAATATATGTATATACATATTAGAGCCCTGCACGAATCCACATGATTCAAAAAATCACAGTATACTCATGCCCCTTCAATGCGTTCGATCATTACGAATCACCCCTTCAGTCCGATTCGAATCACCCGAATCACTAAAAACCGGATCAGAGTACTGCGAATCAATATCAGCAAGATTCGTCGCATGATTCAAAAACTGATTCAAAACATACTACGAAGAATCTTCCTTTGTATGCGTGCACATGTACAGTATTGCGAAAAAAAGCGGACGCACAGAACCAAATACTTGTGCATTTTTTGACTGTATTTGTAACCGAAATTGTTGTTTTCTTACTCAAAGGAACAGGCGCTGCCACGTCGCTGCCGGCACACGTACCAAAAGACAGCGAACCTTCGTGTGGTGTGGCTTCGGCAATGCGACTTCGGCTCTTGCGGTCGCAGTGTAAAAGCAACAAAACCGGTTTCTGCCGCAGGCCTCACTAAAAAAACATGTCAGAGTGTGTGTGGCGAGCCCTGCTCAAAGGCAAGATCTTATGCGTAAGCATGCGTAGCACGCACTGTTGACGTACACACACAGGCACAGAAAGGCACACACACAACTACAGATTTCCACCCCGAAAGCAAGGCAAAAAAACCGACAAATTTGTGTATTGCTTTCTCGTTTTCTCTACCTGAAAATCAAATGGAGTAAAAGAGAGAAAAAACTGAACTGTTCGGATCTCACAGTACAAAATTATGAATCGTGATCCGTTCGGTCCATTTTGGGCAAATGATTCGAATCAGTGAGAAAGCCGAATCGCTGATTCAATTTGATCGGACGAAGTGAATCCCGAATCACTGCGAATCGATTCATTTGCCCGTTCATGCAGGGCTCTAGTACATATATATATATAGAATGTATATTATACATATATCAAGTTTCAAAATTGGACTTTATTAAAATAATATATAATAAAATATATAAAATAGTTAATACTATACTACATACATAAAATAAGCTTTGTAAATATTGCAATTATATTATTAATCCTGTTCAATCGTAAAGGTCTTCTCCTTCCCCCCTTCTTCTTCTTCTTTTTCAACGCCTGTAAATAAATTGGTTTCTCAACTCATAAAAAGGTTTTCGTCTCGTAAATCGTCTGCTTCACACAAGTACGCACACATACACTCTTGCTGACTCTGTGTGGACTCACACATGCAAGCGGATTCTATTTTTAGATTCGTACGCTCTCAAATTTTGTGCGAGAGAGATGGCGCGATTTTTGTCGCTTGCTGAAAAATTGCTTGCATATGGCTACGAAAATGTATGAGCGTTACTTATCTTAATGTTATATTGTCTTTGGTCGTATATAAACCAGTAGCCCCCACACAAAAGCAACATTTGGGACACGAGCAATATATCGAAATATAGAGCAAGTAAATATGAAAATGCTGGAGATTACTAGAGAATAAAGGAAAACAAAACACTTTAAAATCTACATGAAAGTACTACAACATAATATCCAGTCAATAAAAGCAAACAAAAATGGTTTAGAGTTTTACTTAAGCAATGAAAAATTCGGCATCGCTATTTTTGCGGAGGGTTCTCACATGACCTTAGTTTTAGAAAATTAGCTTATTACAACATAATAAAAACACATAGACAAGATGGCTACGGAAGGGTGCCATGACCCACAAAAAGGACTTAAAAATAAAAGGACTGAAATTTGAGACTGAACAAGGCGTAGTATTAGCAAACACTAGTGGAGACGGACAAGATATGTATGTATGTTCATCTCCGCTGTGTGTGCCCCTGACATCGTTCATCATTTTCAAACAGATAATAGATAGTCTGTTGGAGAAGCTTGATACATTTAAGAGTTGCATCATCGCAGGTGACTTACTTCAATGCGAGGCACACTGGCTTTGGTGATACAACAAACTGTAGAAAAGGGTCCGTTTTAAGACAGGCAATGAACAATGCTGGGTACATGCTTGCAAATGATAGCAGCGTTACCTTCAGGAGAAACATTGATTTCAACACAGGTTCTGTTTTGGACTTGACTTTTGTAAAGGGGATTAAAATAAATAATTGGAAATGTGAGAATTATTTTCTTGGATGAGTCATCATTATCCGATCTGTTTTCAGATTGCAGAAAAGCCAAAAAAACCAAGAAAAATTCTAGACAAGAGAAGATGACTCAAAAAACTAGGGCAGATCGTGATAGATGAAAAAATTTAAATTCCAGCCAAAAGCATGATCAGCGAAATAAAAGCAGCAACGTATGAAATAGGGAACAAGAGGCCAAAGTTATGGTGGGATGAAAGTCTAGCCGAACTCTTTGGCAGCTTTGCTGAGGCTCAAAAATAGGCAAGCGAAGAACTGTCCTATCAAAACTACTGTAAGGCTCTTGAGTTAAAACGTAAATAGAAAAAAAAACTGTGAAAATTTCAAAAATAAAAAACAAGCTATTCCCGTAATTTTACAGAAATCAATATAAACTCAAACAGTAGAGAAGCGTGGAGGTTTCTTAACAATTTAAAACATTGCAACACAGAAACAATGGAAAAATTCGATCCAGAGAAGGCGGGGAGTTTTTGGAATACTTAAAAGATACTTACATATGTGTGCAAAAATAATGAGAGTCCAGATTTCACCATAGAAGACATTGAAGAGGTTCTATTGAGCTTAGGGAAAGACGCTGCTGCTACGCTGCCGCTCACGTACACGTGTATCACAGTATTTAGCACCAATACAATGTTCCGTTTTGCCTGCTGAACACACGCACATTAGCGCACTGCAAACATTGGCATGTGTGTGTGCCGACATATACATTTAGAACAAATATTCTACATCTACCATTTAGAATCTAAATTTTAGATTCTACTTCTCCTCCGCGAGCGGGTCATGCATTGAGAAGAAAGAGCGAGAAAGAGAATGAGTAGATTAAGCAGCTCCAGAGGAGGTGCGGGAAGCAACTGAAAATTCATTCTGGCTATAATATTGATCCGATCTTTACCAGATTTGAGAATCTGGTAGACATGGTCATTCTCTACGATACTGCGTTTTTAGTTTTATCGTATCTTCCAAATTAAGGATGCCACAGATTTTCGTCTTTTGTGAAGGCGGAAGGAGCGTGGCACAATTTGGAAATACACTTGTAAAAGTGTGATATCACATGAGTCTCGGAAGAAAATTTGGTTACTCTAGCTCTTATAGCCTCTGAGAACTAGGCGCTCATCAAGACAGACAGACGGACATACAGACATGGCTCTGCTATTGATACTGATCAAGAATATATATACTTTATAGGGTCGGAAAATTTTCCTTCTCTGCGTTACACACATCAAATTTTGCCACAAATACAGTATACCCCTTAACTCTTTTTGAGTACGGGTATAAAAATATCCAAATGTGATTTTCCAGTGGAGTGGCGATCAATTGAAATAACACACATACCGAAAAAAGGCAGAGATATCCCTGATATCGGTCCTGGCAAAACCCGTTAATGGTATCATAAACGAGAAGGAACGTGTGAGTCGCTTCTGGACGCGACGTTACGCTTATACCCGTACTCAGTGAGTTATAAATTTGTGAGAATTTTAAAATATGTTACATTTTGGTTGCTACATCTGCTATCTACATCTAAAATGTATAATTTACATTGTGTATTTAATGCAGCGATAAAGAAAATAGGTACCGTCAGCAACGCCAGAGGAGGTGGGGGAAGCAACTGAAAATGAATTTCTTTACTCTGGCTATAATTATGATCCGATCTGACTCAGAATCAGTAATCTAGTAGATATGGTCATTCTCTACGATACTACGTTTTAAGTTTTATCGTATCTTTAAAATTTTGGCTGCCACAGATTTTCGTTCTTTGTGAGGTAGGAAAGGGGCGGGCGAAATTTTGAAATACACTTAGACAAGTGTGATATCACATGAGTCTCGAAACAAAATTTGGTTGCTGTAGCTCTTATAGTCTCTGAGAACTAGGCGACAAACAAGACGTACAGAAGGACGGACGTACGACTCAGCTATTGATGCTGATCAAGAATATATATACTGTATGGGGTCGGAAAATTTTCTTTCTCTGCGTTATACACATCCACTTTTACCACAAATACAGTATAACCCTTAACTCTTTTTGAGTACGGGTATAATAAATCAGCATCGATGTGCATCAATGATGTAAATAACGTTATTGCCTCAAAAACGAAAAAAAAAAAGGAACAAGTTGTATTGGCGTCAGTGGATCTGAACAATGCGTACAATTGTGTTAATATAAATTTCTTATAAAGGTTGATGGAAAGTTAAAAATTACGCAAAATGTATTTAGACTGGACTATGATTTTCATGTCAAAGAGGTTATTAAAAATGGGAGATGCTGTGGAGGTAGTGCAAGGTGGGCTACCACAGGGGTCTTGTCTATCACCGCTGTTGTTCAATATATATACAACGAGAAGGAACGTGAGTCGCTTTTAGTCGCGACTCTACTTTTATACCCGTACTCAGTCTGTATATAAATTTATAAGCTTATGATTGAAATTAAAAAAATATTTTAATTTTACATTTTACATTTTTTGCTACATTTGTTAACTACATCTACATCTAAAATGTAGATTATACATGTAGAACAGATTTTCTACATCTACCATTTAGATTCTACATCTCCTCCGCGAGAGGGCGGTCTCGCACTGCACAGGGCAGAGCAAAAAAGAGAATGAATAGCGCTGCTGAGCGCCAGAGGAGGTGGGGGAAGCAACTGAAAATTAATTTCTTCATTCTGGCCATAATAATGATCCGATCTGTACCAGATTTACGATACTACGTTTTTAGTTTTATCGTATTCTTAAAATTGTGTCTGCCACAGATTTTCGTTCTTTGTGGGGGCGTAAGGCGGCGGGGCGAAATTTTGAAATACACTTGTAGCAGTGTGATATCCTATGAGTCTCGAAACAAAGTTTGGTTGCTCTAGCTCTCATAGTCTCTTAGATCTAGGCGCTCATCAAGACAGACAGACGGACGGACAGACAGAAATGGCTCTATCGACTCGACTATTGATACTGACTGCGTTACACACATCTACTTTTACCACAAATACAATATACCCCTTAACTCTTTTTGAGTACGGGTATAAAAAGAAGAATATAAAGTATGAATAAGATATATGTGTCGGAGATTCATTTTGATAATAATCCTCTCCAGTGTTTTCCTCGTCCTCTTCTCGTGCCACTTCGTGGACAAGACGTTTCCTGACGCGTGGCATGACTTTCCGCTTCAATCTCCAAAAACTGACTGCCTACGCAGTTCTTTTCTAAATGCTATTCTCTTTTCCACTCATCACTCACACATGCAAGAATATGCCAACACACTTCTGTACTTCTTTTTGATCTCCTTCTTCATCTGCCTTTCTGCAGATTTATTCTGTTTCATGCCTACGCCAGGCTACGTCAGACAAAAACTGCCAGCCCACGAAAGTAGCAGAGGAACAAGCAAACAGTACCGTGGTTAAAGACACAACGATTACTGAAGTAACATTTATAAATAATTTTCTTTATTTAAATTTAAAAGTTAATATGCGACACGTCCTTCCTGACGACCTACACACGTCCTCGTGTGTTTAAAAATACAAATTTCTTTTCTTCTGTTTAATCTTTGTTTTTCTTTCACATGTTTTCAAAATATAAATCATAAACAATTAATTACTCCTTTATATAGAGATACTTTCCTTAGGGCTTACTTTCTTTTAAATTGATTTAATTTTACTGCCTTAAGATACGGATTACCACAAATTTATTGAACGTACAATAGCTCTCAGTTCATATCACAATAAACCGGCCAAACAGCATTATCTTTGTTACCGTAGCTCACAGTTTACATCACATTAAACCGGCCAAAACAAAAAAGTTCACAGCTCAAATCAAATTTAACTGACCATTATACAACAATAGCACGCAGCTTAAATCACATTAAACTGGCCATCATACAACATTATCTTCTTAACAACACATTACTTTTACATGAGGTCAACATCATCACAGTCCTCAGAGACCACATTTTCATCATTTTGATCGTCATACTCAGTAACATCAAAGACGTATAGTCCAAAATACCAAGATACTGAATGAGCAGCGAATGCTTGTTCAATTTTAGCTTGACGCTTCATGGTACGGGCGCGCGGTGTATTTCTTCCATTCTACTTTATGCTTGCCTTTGCTCTGCTTTCGCCTTCGTCAATGCCTCGGCCCGCGAGGAGTCGAGCGAAAGAGTAAGACGTCGTCTTTGACGACGGGAATAGGTCGGAAGAATGCAAAAACAACTACGTTGCTTGGGCATGAGTCAGCACATTGATGCTGTTTTAAAGCTGTTATTTGTTTGTATTGTGTGCATTCACAGTGGGGACTCAGCCGAAAAGATGTGCAAAAGTCAAAAATATTTTATGAACGCTTTGAATAAAATAAAGGAGATACGAGCACTCAAAGTGGAAATTTGTTTCAGTGTAAAATAATTTATTGAACTCTTATTGACTTTATAATTTAGCAAGTTATGACCACTGTGCGCTTTGCTGTCTCGAACATTCTCGCTGACGAACAGACGAAGGCGTCGGGCAGGCAGCGCTGCCACCAAGCTCGTTCGGCTCGTCGCTGACGAACAGCCGAAGTTGTTGGGCAGCGGGGTCGCGCGTTCGAGACGAGGCATAGCCGAAAAGAGAATTGAAAACCCGCGCGCTCCCTCTGTCCATAGGGCGGACCGATAAGCCTCGCCATACAACAGCCCTTTGGTCGCTCATGCAACATCTTGGTATTGTATACATAATAATATAATATATATATATATATAATATATATACAATATAATATAATATAATAATATTATAATAATAATAATATACATAATAAAATAGTAAATAGGTTATTTATTTGTATTGGATAATATAGTAAACACAAATGGTATAGTAATAATACTAAGAACAATAGAAATATGTATGTATGTAAATGATGATATTATTAAATCGAAATATCGTAATAGGCTATTCGAAATCGACTTACAGCAGGGCTCGGCACACACACTCTTGTGTGAGTAAAAAAAACCCGAAGAGGCCTGCCGCAGCCGCAGCTGCGGCTGCACTGCAACAAACGATTTGTAGCAAAAGTTGAACTGTTGCGGGTGAAAGAAAAGCTGAAATGAAATAAAAATGTTATGTATTAAAATTTAATTCCTTTTAAAACTGGAGAAAAATTCTAGGCGCGCATTAATTGTTTTTCGCATTTTACGTTGAACACGTTTTTTCGCAGTGTAAAATCAAAAGGCTGCGTAGCGTGGTCTTGCATTGTCGACGGCTAAACACAACTGATCTCATTTTTGTTCTCGCTTTGGGTATCAAGCTCGATCGCAAGAGCCGAAGTCGCATTGCCGAAGACACACAAAGGCTCGCTGCCTTTTAATATTGTACGTGTGCCGGCAGAGACGTGGCAGCGCCTTTTCCTATGTTTTTAAGATAGGGCCGTGCCGAGCCCTGACTTACAGCAACGCAATCCAGATAGGCACTGACTCGTAGAGGTGTCAAACCATCGAGGGCACTATCGATAGTATCGATGTTTTGCTGCTAGCCGCTACTATCGATGGTTTTCCGACTATCATGATAGTGTCGAGCCAAAGATTCTACAATACAACAAGATGCGTAACGAGGAAGAACTAAATGTATGACAGCAGAACAATTTTTCAAGAAATTTAACTCCACACTTGCGTATGTGTTAGTGCGCTACACAAAATGTATTCTATTTTTAGATTCTCGCTCGGCTGGCTCGTATTTTTTTGTTACATACAAACATACACATCCATGTGTATGATTGTGTGTGCTCTCCAATTTTTTCCGTCAAAAACAAAAATTTCAAATAAGAAATATAATAGCCACCGAAAATAATAATAATTTTGGTAGATTAGGTAGATTATAAATAGGTTAAGGAAAAAAATAAAAATAAAAAACTTGTACTGAGTGTGGCTTGAACTCGCTGCTCAGCTTCGTTTATCAGCCAGCCACTACGCCACGGACTTAGGAGACGTAGAATCGTCAATATGTCAAGTTGAATCCTTTGTTGCGACAGAACATACCAAAAAATGAACTCACACAACCAAGCGCTCAAACACGGACAACACAACGCACACATAGAAAAATCGAAAATCCACATCGAAAATCCACTCTAAAAATTTCGTGTGCTTTTCAGTAGTATGGGCGTTACGCATCTTGTTGTATTGTATAATCTTTGGTCGAGCTTCAGTTGTTGCGCTATATGTTTGGATTGGCTGCTCTAAAGTGTATCATCTAATTTTTACAATGGACAAGTTCCTAAAAAGTTTCAATGGTACGTATGATATACACAATATTATAGAGCATCTATTAAATGTTTTTATGTCATTTACACATGCATGGAAAGACATCAGCAAGGAAAATGCGGGAAAAGAAGACATCGAGGTCCAAGAAGAACGTGATCAGTTTGGCAAAACAACAATGCGGAAACATGGCTCAAGTATAGTGTGGGACTGTTTCGAGAAAAGTCAGGATGGGAAAAAAGCAAAGTGCCGCTTTTGTCAGAGATCTTACAAAACCAGTGGCAACACCTCGAATCTTCTCGATCATTTGAAGCGCGCTCACCCCTCTTACAGCGATTTAATAAATAACAACGAAGTGAATTCAATTAAAAAATATATAAAAGCACCTGAATTGTACGACAGTTCATCTGCTCGTAAGCAAATGTTGGACCGTGCTTTGATGCAAATGATTGCTCTCGACGTGCAGCCATTTTGAATCGTTGAGGACGCCGGATTTCGCAATTTGTTGTATCGTATGGACTCACAGTATGTCTTACCGTCGCGGAATACGATGCAGAACGTGCATATGAAAAATCTGTATACGGAGTTAGTCGAAAAACTACAAAATATTTTATGCAAAGTAGATAGCTGCGCCGTAACAATGGATTGCTGGACATCGAGGGCCAACGATCGATACTTGACTGTAACCATCCATTTTATAGAAGAAAAATTCGATCTCAAAAGTGCAGTGTTGTCAACCGAAAAGCTCGAAGATCCCTCTAATCATTCATCAGAAAACATTGCCAGATCCTTGCGCAAGGTTCTATGTAATTGGGATTTATTTGGCAAAGTCGTTGCCATAGTAACTGACAATGCGAGATCCATGATAAAGGCATGTGAGATTCTTGAAAAACGACACCTACCCTGCTATGCCCACTGCTTGAATTTAGTGGTGCAAGACTGCTTGGGCCAAGAATATTTGAAACCACTGCTGGTAAAGTGCAAGCGAATTGTTACATTTTTTAAAAGTAGCACGATTGCCTACGAAAAGTTCAAGGATGCTCAAGGTGCGGGCAGAGCTTACAGTCTTATACAAGAAGTTTGTACTCGCTGGAATAGTGCATATAAAATGATACTGCGGATATTAGCGACGAACAATCATATATCGCCCGTACTCTTAAGCATGTCAAGAGCCCCAGATCCACTGACTGCCGACGAAATTGCCATATTAAATGATCTTCAAGTCTTGCTGGCCCCATTTGATTATGTGACAACTCAGTGCTCGTCTAGTAGCAAAGTAACAACTTCGTCTATAATTCCTTTATCAAACGGCCTGGTTCAAAGTCTCGTTGAGCAATACGACAATATAGAGACAAATGTTGGCAAGCAGTTCTGTTTTTTTTTGCAGGAAAACGCAAAAAAAAGGCTTTTCCCATTTGAAGAGCGTTCAACAACTAGACTTGCCACCATTATTGATCCACGATACAAAAAAGAAGGATTTCGTTTGCATATCAATGCTGATCAAGGCGCCGTTTTGCTGGAAAACATGTTGACCAATTACAACGGAGAACAACCTGAAGAACCGGAAGCAGAGCAGCCAGCACAAGTCTCACACGAGCAAACTCTGCTTAAGTTTATAAAAACCAAAGTAGAAAAGAAGAAAAGAAACAATAGAGTCGACGCAATTGTCGTTCTTCGACAAAATTTTAAAAAATGAACAACGGAAATGATTGCAACCCATTAGAGTATTGGAAGGTAAGTGGTGATAGTTACAGTTTTCTATATATCAAACTTATATATACGTTTTTTTCAGAGCAATGAAAGTGACATGCCAGCTCTAGCCAATGTGGCAAGGAAAGGTCTGTGTGTTCCCGCAACCTCGACAGAGTCCGAGCGGATGTTCTCAAAGGCCGGACAAATTATTTCGGATCGTAGATCCGCACTGAAACCGAAAAATGTTGATAAACTATTGTTTATCAATAAAAATTGGTGGATTACCGATTACAACACTAAGTAACTTAGTAAATAAGAGAAGAAAAAAAAACTATGCATTATTTTATATTATTTTGAGACTGATATTTTAAAAGTATGAATAAGCCGTTTAATTTTGAACAATTTTTGTATTATTTCGCTTAAAAAATAGCGTATTATAGCATTTTTTAAGTAATAAATTTTTGAGCCCGATACTATCACGATAGTGTCGATTGTTTTTTTCAAAACATTCAAAACTATCGATGGCTCAACTATCAATCGTTTGACAGCTCTACTGACTCGCAATGACAAAAAAGATTTTCGTTGTTGGGCGTCAGAGTCCAAAAACACACATACAGAGATTGCTATCATGTGTAAAAATACGTGTAAACGCACACATTCAAATACCCAGGCCACCTGAAACCAAAAAATAAAGAATTCCTAATTTTAAGGTAACTTCCCTGTAGTACCAAAGGGGACAATTGATCCTCTCGAACTAGCTCTGCGTCGATAACCGCGCAACTAGTTCTGGAACTAGCTACGCGGGAAGCGAACGGCGACCAGTCGAAAGAGAAACAAAAAAACAAAGCCACACTCCCTTTGTTTTCGAAGTCGACAAATAACCGAAAACCTACTGTACTTTCCCTCGTGGAATACAAGAGACAAAAAAATACACAAACAAAATGCATTTGTTCTCCGCGCGTTTGCTTTCAGCGTTGTTCTTTTCACTTCTGTGCAATTTCTAGTTCCTGATAGAAGTATTTGTGAAAACGTTGTTTAAAATACTTTAATTTCAGCAAATAAACGGTAATAAAAAGGTATGTATCGATATATTACATATTTTTAATAATACGATTATCAACAGCCATTTGCGAACGTAATATACATTTTTTTCTGAGAATAATTTCAAGTGTAAATGTTCAGAGATTGGAAACGAGCTTCAAAAAGCGAAGGGTAAATATGTGAATTTGTAATATAGAACGAATACTCGAATAAATAAATCGAAAATAATATATGTTTTCAGAAACTCTACAACAGGAGATTAATAGAACAATGTTTTCGGACCTTTTTCGATCTTTTTTATCCTTCTATTTAATTAATTTATAGGTATCATTAAGATTTATTATATACATATATATGAAATAAATACTATGATATTATACCTAAATTTTATAAAACGATTTTGTATTTTTATTTATTGAGCAACAAGCTACTGGTAATCGAAGGGTAATCGATCGGGAACTAGTTGCTGACGATCTACTGGTAACTAGGCCGTACCCAGCGCTTGAGCAACCGGCTACTGGTAATCGAAGGGTAATCGATCGGGAACCAGGGGTGGTTCCGCCCTAGGACATGCATGTGTTAAATTCTCCGCTGATTTACAGTGTCGGGGAAACGAAGCGGAACTAGGGACATGAGAATGGTAACTAGTTCGGGACCGGTGCCGAACTAGTTGCCTGGTACTAGAGGGATGTAATAAACAAACGGCGTACACATACATTTGTATGATAAAAATATATATGTACATATATGCATAAAATCAACATATACATATGTTCATATGTACCTATTCCTTACATTGCATTTATATAGAATCTAAAAAATATAAATCTATTGACAAATTGAAAGTTAGAAAGCCGACGGCACTTTTTCATTTTTTATACCCGTACTCAAAAAGAGTTAAGGGTATACTGTATTTGTGGTAAAAGTGGATGTGTGTAACGCAGAGAAGGAAAATTTTCCGACCCCATAAAGTATATATATTCTTGATCAGTATCAATAGCCGAGTCGATAGAGCCATGTCTGTCTGTCCGTCCGTCCGTCCGTCTGTCCGTCTGTCCGTCTGTCCGTCCTGATGAGCGCCTCGTTCTCAGAGACTATAAAAGCTAGAGCAACGAAATTTTTTTTTCAGACTCATGTGATATCACACTGTTACAAGTGTATTTCAAAATTTCGCCCCGCCCCTTCCGCCTTCACAAAGGACGAAAATCTGTGGCATCCACAATTTTGAAGATACGATAAAACTAAAAACGCAGTATCGTAGAGAATGACCATATCTATCAGATTGCCGAATCTGAATCAGATCGAATCATTATTATAGCCAGAACAAAGAAATTAATTTTCAGTTGCTTCCCCCACCTCCTCTGGCGCTGCTTACGCTATTCATTCTCTGTCTCGCTCGCACACACTCTGCCCTGTGCAATGCGCGAGCAACCCCTAGCGGAGGAGATGTAGAATCTAAATGGTAGATGTAGAATATTTGTTCTAGATGTATTATCTACATTTTACATGTAGATGTAGTTAACAAATGTAGCAAAAAAATGTAAAATGTAAAATTAAAAATTTTTTTTTAATTTTAATCATAAGCTCACAAATTTATATACTGACTGAGTACGGGTATAAAAGTAGAGTCGCGTCCAGAAGCGACTCACACGTTCCTTCTCGTTTTTTTTTGTCATTTTGAGAATAAAACAAGTCTAAAATAGGGATATGTATACATATGTAAATAAATGTGCAATTTCAAGTAAATAAAACAAATATCAGCTTTTATTTTTATATTTTATTTATTTCCCACGCCCAACCCCACCCACTCTGCCCACTCGTGGCACACACACATTTATGTACGTAACAGAGAACTGCAAGGGTGTCAGTTTTTGCCACCCTACTCACACCCTACGAATAGTGTGTACCGGTGCCACTCGCCACCGGCTAAGCAAATCAAAGACACTCACTCATCAAAAGTTGTGTGTGTGCTGCGAGTTCCGGCAATATCTCGCACTCACTCACACAATCACCCGTTCTTTTTCTGCACGCACCCAGATGTTTTTAGGCAACGGGTTCCGGTCGCACTCAAGCAATGCGTATCACCCGGGTGTTTTGTAGACACCATGGTGCCTGTGTGTGTACTCATGAGTAATTTTCGGCTGTAAAAATAAAGTTAATTCTTCGTGCTTGTTGAAATTTTCATATTGCGACTAAGCGACGCATTTTCAGCAGCAAGTACTAAAAAAGCAACACAAGCGAGGCCTTGTACAAAAGAAATCTTAACACCCAAGACATTCTATACATTTTGTGCTTCCCTTTTCACCCACCCTTCTTTCGACTCAGATGCGCCAATGTATGCCACACACACTCATGCACACAGCTACCTACTCAATTTTGTTACTTGTGTGTGCAAACACTCAAGCAGGATTGTATTGTACACTCAGTTGTCCGGTGGTTAGAAACACCGGGTGTCAAAATCACCCTAAATTTACCCGGTGCACCTTAAGTTCCGGTGGATTCTTTCAGTTCTCTGGTCGGCACCCAGCCTCACACATTTTTTTGTGCGTTTGTGTGCGAAGGCAACAGACACGAAGTTTAATACGTTACTTTTTCCTCTTCCGCTGCGGAACCCAAGCAATCGTGCATAGGGAACACGAATGCTTCTCTGCCGATGCGTCAGCCGAACGACTGTGCACAGGCCACACGAAGGCAAAACGATTCTCGCTTTGCAGTGCAAAGCTTGCACTGTAAAAAATTATTTCAGATAAAGCAAGGTGTCTTGTGCCAAACAAAATTAAAAATATAAAAATCATAAACAACCATAATTAACCAACAAAAGAGTAGCCAAATATACAAATATAATATAAAAAATAAATAACGTAAGAAGAAATAAATTATAAATAACTCATAATACAAAACTAAAAAATAGTAAGAAACAAAACAACAAAAAAGCAACAACAAAATTTAATTAGTGTATCGCGTCTGAATTACCGAGTCCAAATCTATCGCTCCTCTGAATTCCTTGATACGCATGAGATCGGTTAGATGTGAATCGATTATTTTACTTCTGATCTTGCTCAGAACTATTTTTAGAAAGATGAAAATGCCACCTAGCAGTTATATGTTGTACCGAACATTGAGTAGAGCCTATAAATTTCAGTTTTGAGGTGCGTATACTTTTCATCATCAATCCCTACCCAAAAATTTTGTCCGGTTTCCAAAGGAACGCTAGCATCATTCCGTAATTGAACAAGCTCTTCGCTTAATGTGGTTTCTAGATCTGCTATTTCAATGGAAAATCATGTAATTCGATTGCATAGGATATACTATTAAAATATTGAAACCTTTCTCGGAAGTTTTCGGTTAAACTCTATATTAAAATTGCAAATTCTTTAATCGTTACTCTTGATTTTTAATTCGGGAAACATTAGCGACTTTTTTTTTCAATATTGTTGTTTTGAAGTTTAATGGTCAGTAAGGAAATTTTTGTATCGAAATGGTCTACTGATGGAATAAGTTCGAAAATTTTCTGGTTTTTACCTTGCAAGGAAAGATTAAGTACATTTAACATGTCTGTTATATCACAAAGAAAAGATAAATCAAGTCTGGATTTTCTATGGATACGAGGAATTCTGCAGCGCTGTTTCCAATTGTTTTTAAAAAGCTTGTGACTTCTTTACGCAAATTAAAGAGCCGTTACAGGCATTTCCCCCTACTTAGCCACCGTACTTCTGTGTAGAGGTGGGCGAGGGCCGGGCCGAGCTTCGTGTCCCGCGGGCCTCGTAATGAAAACTGCGGGCTTCGTGCCTCAAAATCGAGTTTGGCATGAAGTCGTGCGGTCTTCGTGCGTTAAGCCTAGTACTCAGATCCAAAAACTGTTTGGTAGCGAACTCATGTCATATAATTCGCTAGCGGCCATGTGGTGTGACCAGAGGTGTGCACTGCATTCCGTACGGTTACACTGCTCAGACAGATGCTTGGTTTTGTTACAAGTTAATGAAATGCACTTCTTTGGCTGGGGTCGCTCTTTTCCAGGCATATCCTGGGCTCCGCAATATTTTATTGGCAAGGTAGTTTGTCTGACTATCAGCAGCAGCAGATAGCGACACCGCCCGTGCCGACCACCGTGAGGACAACATGTTTGAAAACCATATTTGATTTATATTCATGAAAATTAATAAAAATAATATATTATAATATCCATATAATTGTCCTTCATATAACGCTGAATTAATTAGATTCTATTTGTCTTCATTATTTCAATATTTCATTTGGTTTTTTGGTCTCATATTGCAATGGTTGCCTCGAGTGTGTTAGCAACTTATAGCCTGTTTACACTGAGGCGCATCATTAGATTTTTCCGTTAAACGGAAAATGCGACAATGATGCCCATAAGAGCCCTGTGGATAGAAGAAGACAATCATGCGGCCGCATGTTTAATCATGCGGCGCATCATTGGGTAGTGTTGCCGTATTCTGTCTAGTATTTTTACAAAATACTGAAATTATTTAGGGTATCGACGGATATCGATAGCAAACAACTGTTTCTATCGTTTTTTGTTTTTGTGTTTTAGTAGAAAAATGATGCGAAAAATGATGCGGCTTTGGTGTAAACGCATCGCATAATTTTTCCGCACCTTCGACAATGATGCGGCAGTGTAAACAGGCTATTATATACAATTTAAATAACTTTACAGGGGGTAGAAAGATTCCAGAAATACCAGCAAATACATTCGGATACTTTTCTAGTATATACCGACCCTGTTTTTTCTTGAACTGAATATTTAGTATAGTCAATAACCATACAGTATATAGATGTGCCAGTTCATACAACGAATGTGTTACAGAAAAATTTGCAGCTCCAGGTCCTATGCTCTCAGGGCCTGCTCTCAGTAGGACCTGAGAGAGGAAGACTATGCTCTCAGTAGGACCTGAGAGAGTAAGAGAGAGCACGGCCATGGTGCAACAATAACTCTTTGCCAGTCGTTTGTCAAACGGCGTCGAAAGAGGTTGTGTAGCGCACGATTTTTTTCTGTATTTTCTGTCTTCTTCTTCCTCACAAATAAAATTCTTTCTATTTCCATAAATATTTTTTAAAAATTTTTTTTATTTTCTTAAACATTTTTCTGAATTACGAATTAAATGTCAGTATTTGTTTTTCATTATTTCGATTTATTATTATTTATATTTATTTATTAGCCATTTATTTATTATGCCAGAGGAGAAGTAAAACACTTTTCTGTCTTCTTCCTCACAAATAAAATTCTTTCTATTACCATAAATATTTTTTTTAATTTTTTTTATTTTTTAAACATTTTTCTGAATTACGAATTAAATGTCAGTATTTGTTTTTCATTATTTCGATTTATTATTATTTATATTTATTTAAAATGTTCTCGCCTGTCAGCGGAGAAGTAAAACACTTGCTATCTCTTTCTAGCGCTTGTTTGTCTCTGAGTGGCGAGATATTAGGGTTGAAAATATTTATGGGTCCATTTTGCAGCTATTTTCCTCTCCAGGTCCAAAGGTCTTTGGCTCGGAGACCGGGACCTGGGCAATTCGGCATGTATGTGTGTGTGTACACAGACACGACAAAATTTTGCCAATGTTTACGTTTCGAAAACTCGGTTTTGATTTTTTAGTTTCCTGGTTACGTGTGGGTGTGCCACGTATTCACACATACTGTGCTTGTGTGTGGGCTCTACAATTTTCGGCCGCTTGAACTGAAATTTGTTTTTTGTCTTGTCTTGAGGGCTGATGTAGCGATCTAAGCTGACCTTCCGCAACATAAATGAGGAATGGGCAGAGTGGGCGTGGGAAATAAATAAAATATAAAAGCTGATATTTTTTTTATTTACTTGAAATTGCACATTTATTTACATATATGTACATATCCCTATTTTATACTTGTTTTGGTTTTTACGATCCATATATGTACATTTAAAGATGTTTTTATGAATATATGTATAAATGTATTCAGGAAATTGGTGATTTTAGTGATTTTAACTAAAATAATTTTATATACCTACGTATAAATATATATATGATCATATATTCATAGATCATATATATACCTACAAACATGCGACCATCCCAGCGTCCAGCCCACTCGGAATCGCCAGCTTCGGCTTCAGCTCCGGTGTCCCGAGCCGATCGCCGCCCCCGTTTTTCCGGAAAGACGCCCAAACACGGGGTCCTCCCAGCGTCCAGTCCGCTCGAAGTCGTCGGCCGAAACTCCACGTCCGTCTTCAGCTTCGGTGTCCCGAGCCGATCGCCGACCCGTCGTGGGTAATCCGGCGCCATCGGTCGTGACGGCAAGTCTAGGCGAAACACTCTATGTTCCCGAGCTAAGGTCAAATTTGATGTCAGTGTCAAAAATCACAGATCACGGTTTTGAAGTCATTTTTCGTCGTACCGGTGCGGTAATAATCGATCCAAAAACAGGCAATAAAATTGCCACGGCAAATCGAAAGTCAAACCTTTATTATATAAATCAATCAAAACACCATGGAAATTTCGCACAAAACGAAACAAAAAATGTAACTGCTTTACAAAAGATGCATGAAGCTCTAGGTGACTTAAATGAAACAGGTCTAAAAAGTATGATTCGAAACGAAAAAGTTCTAGGCATAAAAGCTGACACAAGTAAAAATCTGAAAAAATGCGAAGTCTGTATTCAGGGGAAGCAATCTCAAAAGCCTTTTTCCCATTCAGGATCAAAGTCCGATGAGCCACTCGAATTGGTACATTCAGACGTTTGTGGACCAATGCGGGTTCAATCTCATGGACATTCAAAGTATTTTGTCACATTTATAGATGACAAAACAAAGTGGTGCGAAATATATTTTTTGAAACAGAAAAATGAAGTCATAGAAAAGTTTAGAGAATAGAAATGCATGGTTGAAAAGCAAACCGGAAGAAAAATTAAAAGATTGCGCACTGACAATGGAAAGGAATATGTTAACAACGAGTTGACAAGACTTCTTAAAAGCGAAGGTATAAAACATGAGTTAACTATTGACTATACCCCCCAGCAAAATGGAATAGCGGAAAGGAAAAACCGAACGTTGGTCGAGATGGCACGCTGCATGATGCTTCAGGGTGGGTTGCCTCCAAGTTTTTGGGCTGAAGCAATATTGACAGCAAATCATGTAAGGAATCGATGCCCATCAAGAAGTTTGGACGGCGAAATTCCGTATTCCCAGTGGACCCAGAAGAAACCGAAATTCCAATCGAAAAGTAGAAAATGTATATTTATAGGGTACGAGCCACAATCAAAAGGCTACAGACTTTGGTGCCCAAAAGAAGGAAAAATCTACAAAATCCGCGATGTAAAATTCCTTGATAATTTCCAACAAGTTAACGAGTATGAAGACTTTGTTGAAGAGAACATTTCGAAAAGTTCAAATCATGAAATACTGGTCCAACTTTTGACAGATCAAAAAGTAGAAGATCCACAGACAAATTCACAAGATTTTCCGGAGGCACAAGGTACAGAAAGCGGCAAACCAAGCAATGACACTACCGAAGTGGAATCTACTCCAAAGCGACGTCGTGGGCGCCCGAGAAAGCGCAGAATCATTCCAGTAGAAGACACAGTTGAAGAAGAGGCAAGCGAGCACATCGCAAACAATGTAGAAGAGAACGATCCAAACGACGAGGATGAAGCACTAACATGCCCTGAAAGTGGAGAATGGAAAGCCGAAATGCTCCAGGAGTACCAAGCACTTAAAAAGAATAAAACATGGATTTTGGTAGATCGACCAAACAATGCAGAAATCATAAAAACGAAATGGATTCTACGAACAAAAAGGAATTCCGATGGAACAATCGAAAGGCGAAAGGCACGGCTTGTCGCAAAAGGCTTTGCTCAAACTCCAGGTATGAGTTATAATGAAACTTTCGCACCTGTGGCACGCATGAGCTCCATCCGATTGCTCATGGCCTTATCTATCGAACTTGGTATGCAGATACAACAATTAGACTTTACCAGCGCATTTTTAAACGGCGAAATAAACGAAGATGTCTACATAGAGATACCAAAAGAATTTGAAAGAATTTTGGACAAGAACGAACGCAGTAAATACACATCACATAAAGTATGCAAAATACAAAAGGCGTTATATGGCCTCAAGCAGTCCGGAAGGCAATGGTACCGGAAACTAGATGAAAAGCTAAGAGCATTAGGCATGCAACCACTCAGCGCAGATCCTTGTTGTCGCATCACGGCGATAAATTTGTATTGGATATTTGCTTGAAGTCTAGAATAAGATAGTTTAGGGCGAAGCGGGAGCGCAATAAAGCTCTCTCTCGCTCTTGGCGAATTCGCCCCGTTTCGCCGCCCTAGATAAGTTAGGCTTAAGACAAAATTATAATGAAAATAGAAAAGAGATCGTATAGAACAATCAAGTCGAGAGCACGTCCCCTTATTTCCCTTCGTAAATCAATTTTTTAAATACACATATTTGCAGCCACCAAACTCGGTTTTGTTTTTGTTCTTTAAAATTTGAAAATACTCTTTCAAAATTTACTAGTAGTTGGGTTAATCTACGTTGACGACTTAATTATTGCATCCAATGATACTAGGGCACTCGGCGCTCTAAAGGCTGAGCTAGCCAACATTTTCGACATGAAAGACTTAGGACTTCTAAAGTACTGCCTTGGTATTAAGTTTGAACAGGACTTTGAGAAAAAGGAGATCAAGATGAATCAACGCAAATATGCAAATGAAGTCATCAAACGTTTCGGTATGGAAAACTCCAACACAGTCACAACACCTTTAGCATCGAACCAGAAACTGACGAAGGAGACTAAAGAAGAAGAAACATTCAAAAGGGAGAATGGTACCGTACCAGAATCTCATACGTTCTCTGATGTATCTAGCAGTTTGCACTAGGCCAGATTTAGCTCATGCAGTAAGTTTATTAAGTCAATTTAATTCAAATTTTTCTCAGCAGCACTGGGTGGCGGCCAAGAGAGTCCTTCGCTATCTAAAGGCAAGCAACGACAAAGGGCTGGTATTCAAGAAAACCGGCAAGAACCTTTTTGGCTACACTGACGCGGACTGGGGTTCCAACATCGACGATCGAAGATCATTCACAGGCTATGCATTTATGCTGGGAGTTGGGAGTCACGAAAACAACGCACAGTGGCACTCTCTACTACCGAGGCTCTCTTACTCTCTCAGGTCCCCTGAGAGCATAGTCTTACTCTCTCAGGTCCCCGAGAACACAGGCAATAAGAGCGGGGGACCTGGACCTGAAAATTTTTCTGTAACACATTCGTTGTATGAACTGGCACATCTATATACTGTATGGTTAGTGTACATACTCAAAGATGTCAGACAGCTCATCGTCTACCAAATCGAGCCTGAGTGATTTGCGACAATTTCGCATCAATAAAAATGCAGCCGTCTCCCTAGGCCAGGCAAAAACTGGTAACTGAGCTATTGACATTTCATGCCAGGGCGTTTGTAATTGTGACAACCCTTTCAGTGAGAGTTCCTGGCAAGAAAGGCATCCTGGTGATGGCAGACAGTGACAGTGACGGGGCCGACAGCATGGTGACGAAGAAGATATCTGTTCCTGAAAGAAGTTTTAGGCTCTGATGGCGTTGTTGAAATATTCAACGACAACCAAGGCGCTGGCGAGTTGACCAGGAATCCAGTATTCCACAGCCGGACTAAGCACGTGGACATTCGTCATCATTTCATTCGTGAGCTAGTCGAGAAGAAAGAAATCATCATCAAGTACATTCCAACCGAGAAGATGCGAGCAGATGTGTTGACCAAAGGTTTATTAACGACCAAACATAATGAATGCATTTTGGGTTTGGGTATGACTTAAAGTATAATTTTTTGATTCTTAAAGGATAAATTGTTTAACATAAAATTTGAGGGGAAGTGTTGAAATGTGTCAAATTATATGTATCGATAGTTCTTACTCATCCCTATATTATCATCTCACGAACTCAAGGAGTTGTCTACGAGCCGCCGACAAGCAAATTACAAATATCACCAATAAACATGTAGTATTACTTTAAACCTAACAACGAGCAGTGTATTCATTCACAACAGAAGCCATAGCAAAAATATAGCGACTCATCCCAGTACCAATTCGAGAGTATACTAGTCGGGCATACTCTCCCCCTTGGTGAGGAGCGAAGTGTATCTATCACCTCTGCCGATCTATGGGTTACGGCACCCGGTTGAGATCGCAACTCCACGTGGAGCCTAGTGGCTCTTCCCGCGTAACATTTGGGCTACCACAGCCACCACGATGCTCCCACTAGGGGGCCTACCTCAATGAACAGCCTTGGACCGCTGAACAACCCGTGGTACCGAACTTTAGGGCTCAGTGGACCCTCCCCTTTTAGCCCCGACTGGCTCGGATAGGGTACCCTTGAGGGGGACTCTCCAAGTCCGGGGCTCTCAGCCCGTCTGTCGCCGTTGGGTCCAGCAGTTGTTTCCGTCTGGAGAACGCCTCGCCCGCGTATCTATCCAGCAACTGCATCCTCTCCTGCGTAGCCACCCCTTCGGAGACGATCCATTCGCCGTCTGTGTGCTGCACTCCAAGTCCATCGAGGTCTCGCAAATCTGCATAGAGCGGGCAAACACATAGAACGTGTTGCCAATCCTCGCGCTCTGCGCCGCATAGACATGCAGGCGTGTCGCTCCGGCTTCTCTCATGCAGAAATGCATTGAGCGATCCATGGCCAGTCAGCAGGAATCCAGCACGCAGCGTGAAGCCAAACCTTGGCTCGCTGTAGACGAAGCCTGCGTTCGGGATGAAGCGGTGCGTCACCCGACCTGGGGAGTCACCATCATCCCATCTGCGTTTCCACTCGCTCAACAGGCATTCGTCCAGTCGCGCCATCTTCTGCTTCCAGCTAGGATTTGTCAAATCTTCGCCGTATAGCCAATCGCTCTCCTCCAGCGGGTAGTCACGCTTGAGTTTGAATCTGATTGCCAGGCGTCTGGCGACCAGATCAAACGGGGGGCTCCGGCAAGTACTTGCAGTGCCACGGTGGACACTGTTCGGCATACCGGTAGGCATCCAATCAGGATAGTCCTTTGGCACGCAAGCAGGTGCTTCCTGGCAACCACTTGCGTCGTCGTCACGACAGACCAAACCGAAGCACCAAATAGTGCACAAGGCACCATGAGTCCAGCATATATTGTCCGCTTTGCGCGGGGACTGAGACCCCAGTCGACCCGCAGTACGCGAGATAATGCCCCTACGACTCCAGTCAGCTTATCACGCAAGCCCACGATATGCGGGAGAAAACTCAACCGCTCACCGACTGTGATGCCAAGGTACCGATACGTGCTCTTATATGGCAGGTTTGCTCCAGCAAACTGTACCAATGGCGGCCGTTGAAGACTGCCCTTGAGCAGAATGATCGCCGTCTTGCTGGTTGAAACGGAAACGGAAACGCCAACTTCAACTCCCCAAGCGCCTACGATGGACATAAGTTCCCCTCCTTTTCGCTCGAGCTCTGTACGGGCGTTACCCTCGATGAGGAGGAGCAGGTCGTCAGCATACGCGCTGAGCGCTCCAAGTGGCTCCAAGCGCTGGAGCAGCACGTCCAACAAGATGTTCCATATGAATGGACCACTTATGGACCCCTGTGGGCAACCTCTTGTCACCAGAACAGTGGCTACTCCATGCCTGCTGACGATGCTCGCACTCCGGCCGGAGAAGAAGCTTCGCCACAAGCCTGCTTCACGGCAGCCCAGCTCTAGGAGACGACGCAGTGCAGCATCCCACTCGACGTTGTCGAAGGCTTCCTTGAAATCCACGAAGACTCCGAGCACGTATTTCGACCGGCTGGCCGAAACAGTGCTCACGACGTGTTTCCAAGCATCCTCCACACAGCGTCCTTGGCGAAATCCAAATTGCCATCTGCAGCCATCCGGTATGGTGTCCTTCAGACGATTCACCATGATTCCCTCAAGCACTTTGCCCAGCACTGGCAACAGACAGATACCCCGATATGAAGCAGGCTCCGTCCTGTCCTTATCGGGTCCCTTCAAGAGTGGAACCACCCTAGGGTGTTTCCATTCCGTGGGGAAAAATCCGGTCTCCAGGCAGCGGGAGTACAACGCTGTCATGTGCTGAGGGATGGCACGCCACAATGCCTTGCAAATGGCACCTGTGATGCCGTCCATGCCGGGAGAGCGTCTGCTCTTCAACCTGGCGACGCAAGCATCAACCTCGAAAGCTTCGAGGGCCGGTGGAGCTTCGGACGTGATGGCAATGTGCGCATTCGACTCCGCAACAGGGAAAAAGTTGCGAAGGAGCACACCCGCACAGTCGCGCCATGTTGCGACCAGCTCACCATCCGTCCGAAGGCATCCAATCTCCGTGCACTTTTTGCGGCCTCGGCAAATCCTGTCGACGTGGCCCCATGGATCATCTCTGTTCTCTCCCACGAAGCGTCGCCAGTTGTCCTCCTTCGTCCTCAGGATGAGCTTCTTGTATTGCGCTGAGGAGATCCTCAGCGCAACCACAAGCTGCTCGGCTGCGTCGGTCTCGTGCCGACGAGCGTCCTGTAGCCGCCGCCTCAGTCTCCTGACCTCTCGGCGTTTGGAGTGTAGCTCGGCAGTCCACCAAACTACTTTCCTCGCGGCTCTCAACGTGCTGCGTCCCAGCACTCTGTCGCACACATTGTGCACTACAGAGCTCAGTGCAGCCACTTGGATGTCCAACGGCGATTCGGCGATGTTCTCCGGAAATTCGGATGTCTCCCTTCTTCCTCAAACAATCGCCAGCGCGCATTGGAAAGCTTCCAGGACGGCACAGGAGCAATGCTCTCAACTGTGTCGGTCGGATCACGCGTCACCTCAACATGGATCATGTTGTGGTCGCTGGTGTCCCATTCCCTCACTTCCCAAACGTATGTGGCCCACATAGTCGCAGCTTGATTGGCGATTGTTACATCGATGTCGTTTTGGCCTCTGCGGTTATCGAATGTAAACACCCGACTGGCCTCGTTGAGTGCGCCGGCTCGGCTCTCAGTTATCCACTCAGACAGCAGCTCGCCCCGTGCGTAGTTAGCTTGCCTCCGAGCTTGCTCGGAAAGCTTACTAAACCACACTGGGGATACTGCGTTCGCGTCGAGCCCAAAGATGACGGGAGTGCGGATGGCCAGCAGCAGCACCGCATCTAGGTACCTGAGGTACGGCGCCAAGTCGGTGTTGAATTGGCAATATACGGAGCATAGGATGATTGAGCCAAATCTTCCTTGCACTCTGACGCATACTCCATGTTCGGTGGTAAGGGGGTCTATTGGCATGCAGATGGCTTCCGGTTCATCGACGATGATAGCAGCTTTCGGGTTTTCACGAAGGTCTTGGAACACTCGCATTCCCGAAGGAAGGCCAGTAATCCGCCCTGCTCCATCGACGTACGGCTCCTGGACCAGTGCGAACAGATGGCCAGAGCTGCGCATGATGGATCCAAGATCCACCACAGCCGTTCGGCCACGGCCACAATTAGTTTGGATGAAGCTAAACATTTAATGTCTAGCTTGCACCCTCGCCAATACCGCTGCGTAGATCGGGCAAGCCGCTGACAGCATGGAATGTGCTGCCGGGTAGCCCTTGAAGCGGCAGTTTCGGCAATCTACCGGGTTGGGGCACTTGGAAACGTTGTGGCCGCCCTGTCCGCACCGGTGGCACACGTTCTCCTTAAGGCGGAACTGGGACACCTTGTGGTCGAAACTTACACACCTGTGGCAGGCGTAGGTCCTGACCAGAGAACGGCAGCGGCATCGGAACCACTTAATGTATACGCAATCGCGCAACACCTCCTGTGCCTTCGCGTCAACCTCCAGCGTCACATTCACTGTGGCGCCGTCTGTGACCGACCAGGGTTTACTGCCCAGGTGAACCGTCTTCCTGAACTCAGCAGCGGACATGGAATCCTCCAGGTTCTTGGTGAAGAGCTCCTCCATGAACTCTTCAGACGTGTCGACGTCATACACCACGATCTGAGGCCTGGTCTCCGGGCTCTTCTTAACCTCCAGTCCGGCTTCGTGGAACTTCGCTCTGTCCACTACCTTTCTGAAGGCGCTGACCGAAGGCGTGCGAATGATCGCTCCTCCGCTCTTCAGCTCTCGGACCTCGTGGACTCGAACTCCGAGCTTCGGCACGACGTCCTTCTTCACTCGCTCCACCAGCTGCTTTCCCGTCTCCTCCGGGTTCGTGCTCTTAATAAGAGCCGACCAGGTTTCGCGCGGCTTCGCAATCGGCGGGGCAACAGAGCTCGGTGCCGGCAAGTTTGGGAAGGCTGCCGCATACGCAGCGGTAGGGACAGCAGTGATGGCAGCGTGGGTAGCGGCAGCGGGCCTCTGTGGAGGCGGCATACGTGCCCTTTCCTCCAGACGCACCTTGTCCCCGGCCAGACGAGAACAGCCAGGGAGGCCTCCGCGCACATGCCTCCCTTAAGAACGGCCTCGTTCACGCACATGCGGATCGCCGATACCCAGCCGATACCCAGCCGCGACAATGCCAGTTGCCTGGCATGTGGCAGCAGTGGTGGTAGCGGCATTGTTGGCGGAGGCAGCGGAGGTGGCAGCGGCGGTGGCTTTCACTTCCACAAAGGGCAGCGATGACGGCGGAGACCTCGTGGCCGGGATCGGCGACTCACCAGTCAGCCCAAACCCAAGCCCGATCTTCTTCGCCCCCTTTGCGGTCGACTTCGGCCGACCCCGTCGACGGGCGGGGGCACTCGACCCCGTGCTGCTCGCCAGGCTAGTGTCGCTGCCTGCGGTCTCCGTCTCCATGACCTCAATGTGCTGGCTCCCTCTACGGGTTCTCTCTGACACTAAACTTTAGCGGAGACACGAACCAAAAGCGCTTCTAGCGGAGTCTCCAACCAAGCTTCGAAAGAAGCTCGACTAAAAGCTCTGAAAGTCTAGAGGGAACTTACAGTAGCACAAACCTCGAGCCAAAGCTTCGAACGAAAGCTTGGAACTCGAACCTGTTTACTAACTAAACGCACCTGTTGTCGAGCAAGACTCTGCACGTGGCTGCTGGGTTTTCCAATTAGCAAAATTTAGTTTGCTAATGTACTCACTTTTAAGCACCAAATCCAATCCAATCCAGATCAAATATGTCACAATGATAGCGCGGAAACACTCTCGGCAGTTTAACACGTTTTCCACACGGGAAAAATCACTCTATTTTACTACGAAAAAACGAACGCTTAAAAACACGTCTGCTTCCAGTAGCAGTCAGAGAGAAACCTATATACCTGGCAACAGTAAGTACTCTACGGAGTTGCAATGTGGTGGCCTGCCCTATCAAAAAGGACCATCACCAACCAACTGGGCAAGGTACAGCGTACTGCCGCCCTATGCATCAGTGGGGCTCTACGCACCACACCAAATGATGAACTAAACGCCATTTTATGCCTCCAGGGCCTTGACCATGCAGGTTTGGAGCGGGCAGAAATGGCACCAATTCGTCTAAGAGACTGCGACCAATGGGTGTCATAGCACAGTGGTCACGCATCCATCCTTAACGGAAACAATATCGTCCCCACAAAAACGGACTACTTCGTTCCAAGGGAGTACATAGACACTCCCTTTGAAATGACTATCCCCCATAGAGACAAATGGCTCGATGGACTATCTGGCCCAGACGGAGCCATACAAATCTTTACAAATGGCTCAAAACTGGACAATAAGGTCGGCGGGGGAATCTTCTCCGAACAGCTAAACATAAGACACTCCTTCAGGCTCCCAGATCACTCTAGTGTCTTTCAAGCGGAAGTCATAGCGATCAGCCTTGAATTGTCTTCACGAAGTTGCCATTACGGAAACTCACCTAAATATCTACAGTGATAGCCAAGCGGCGATCAAATCGCTAAATGCGATAACATCAAGCTCCGCTACCGTGGTAAACTCAACAGTTTGTTATCAGCCTATAATGAGTCCCGGGACACCAGGACATTGAAGGCAACTGCATAGCAAACGAGCTGGCCAGAACTGGTACAAAAATCCCCATTCTCCATGATAAGGAAGATATTCGTATGCCAATGGACACCTGTAAGCTCAAAATAGAAGAGCATTTTAAGCTACTAGTAAACGACAGATGGCAAACAGTGCCACTATGTCGCATAACTCTGCAAACATGGCCTGAGCTTTGCAAACTCGGAAGGAAAAGGTGAAGCTCAGTCATACGCTCCCTTACGGGACATTGGCTAATAGCACTAAGCAAACAACACATAGAGGCGTCAAATCGACTAAAAACTGCTTGCATAAAATTTTTGGACGATTGGCTCCCAAGCCTTTCGGTCGGGAGCCGATAGCTTCGGCAGGGCACTCGGCTCTCTCCGGGTTGAGCCGAGAGAGAGCGTCTGTGCAGCTGTGTCAATATAAACCGTGTACGTGTGTAGCTATGCCTGTGTGTGTGTCGAAGGAAGGTTACCTTAAAATAAGAAATTTTTAATTTTTTGGTTGCAGGTGGCCTGGGATTTCAATGTGTGCGTATAGACGTATTTTTACACATGATAGCTATCTCTGTATGTGTTTTCTCGGACTCTGACGCCGAGCAACGAAAATCTTTTTTGTCATTTCTTTTTTGTTCGTTTTTATATACAAATATTTGTAAATAATAATAATAATAATAATAATAATAATAATATACATATGTACATGTGAACAAACGTATTTAGCTGTGTGTTTAGGACTTTAATATTTTTAATTTATTTGAACTCTGATTTCCAGACGCACCTAATAATTTTTCCGAAAGCCAAATACTATTCTTTCGAAGCAGAACTAGCAGAAAATAATTAAGAATATGTTTTCTATGTACACTGCAGACGTGTGTTTCAGAAAACCAATTGCTGTATCTCACATCGCTTTCAGTTTGTAAAATGCATTGGTTATAAATAATTTGCTTGATATTCCGCATATGGGGGTTTTTATTAAAGATATCATGGAATATATTGTAGAGTAGTTTAATTAAATTAAAAAAATCGTCCTGTGGGGCCTTAAGCTTTAAATTATTATTAATACTTTTAAAATTTTTATTGAACAAAAATTGCTCTGAATTTTCGCAGTTTACAATATTGTCTTTTAAAAGTTCGCCGCAGGTGTCGCAATTAAACTTTTGTTGCGACTTATACAACACGAAACCTGTAAAATAACGCAATGCGTTTTCACTACTTGCACTAATAATATTAGTGCAAGAAAATTCCATAGTCTCGGTTATATCAGGGTTATGGTCATTATTGCATTTTTCTAAGGCAACAGCTTGGCAAGGGAACTGTTCTTTGTTCTCCGAGATCTCGACATGAATTTCTCGCTTTACCTCATCAATCACATTTATAAGCATGTTGTCATCATCCGGTTCACAGTTTCCAGTTGTACTTTTTGAAGTAATGATTTTCATTGACAACATTTTTGAAATGATTGCGTTGAATTCGAAGAGCATTGGATTATTGTTGGTAGCCCCTCTACTTCTTATTAGATAGAAAAGGTTCTCCAATGCATCTTGATTCAGTCGAGACAAAATCAAGAAGTAAACATCTGTATTTTCATTCCATACGTCGTGTGCAAGCAATAGTATTGAATTCATAGAGAGAATAAGTCCATCAATACAATATACATTGCTGGGATAACGACACTTCTCAAAATACTCTCTCATTTCCATAATGTACTTTTCCACATTGTTATTCTTTTGTAGAGCTGACTTCATTGGGTTTTTATCACTTAGATTATTGCTGTTTAAGCAATCAAACATTTTATTTACCCTTTCGAAAAAAATAGCAGTTGAATATGCTACATCCCTGCAATCATCGAAATTGCCACTTTCAATTAATGTTTTGATTGCAGAGGCTAAATACTTGTGTAGCATATTTCACTTTCATCTTTTCAAATGAATTGGGGCTTATGTGCTTACGTGTTAATTTTGGACATAGTCTAGTAGAAGAGTTATTAGTATCTATTTCAAACAGTTTTTCAACTATTTTCCATGATACTGGTCCATCAGGTGTTTCGATACAATTTTTCATTAAGATATTTCGTAATGATTTTATAATATGTGGGACATCGTAGATGGCAAAAATTTTATAATCATCGACTTTAAAATATGGATTTTTCAAGTTCACCCCAAATTTTTTGAAGGCGCCGCGGTTATTTGATCCCTGGTCACATACAATTGCTCTAATATTAAGCCCCAATTTATGAGCAGCTTTGATATTATTATCAATTTTTTCCTTTAACTTCAGAGAAGTCAGCCCGGTGGATGTTGCAAAGTAACTTAAAACATATTTCCAACTCACATAGAGCCCCCTGACCATGAATACAGAAATTTGCTTGCACAGTTGAGATGTTTTTTCCACACCATCATCCACAAACCCTTCCACTTCATCTCGGTGTGAATTATAATGCAGGCCCTTTCTAATTGAGATTTCATCAAAAATTAAAACAGCATGTTTACTTTTTACATCCATTTTTGAAAAAATTGTAAGCAACGTGTTTGATAAACTCTCATTTAGGCCTGGGACCAAACATTTCACAGGAGCCCATCTACCCAAAGATGATTTAGACGGAAAATTTAACCCCAAATCATTTCGCATAAAATCATATGCCTTGGAAGAATAAAAATTTATGCTTTGAGCAATTATTTTTTCATCCTCTTGCCAGGAAGTTTTATTTTTAAGGAGCATTTTGCAAACCGAATTGGAATTTTTTGATATCATTTTATTCTTGTCTATCATTGTAAATATATTTTCCCGTTTACGTGACTCTTTCGAATATCGAAGCTTCTTGTATTTTTCGATCCTTAACGATGTTTGCAGCTTATGTACCTTCTTCCTATACAATTGAATTCTCTTTTTTTCTTTATTAAGTTCTTGAGACATTTCCCAATACTTATTTTTGTAATATAATTCATTTTGTTCCTTCTTTAAGCAATTCGGACAAAATTCCACATTTTGGGTAGGCTCATCAGATAGAATAATTTTATTATCAACGGGTTCGATGGCGACGAAAGGTAGACTTTCCATGTCTATGTCAAATTCCAAATTATTTTTTACTATTAAAGTTTCCTTTTTAAAATCAGAATATGATCCGATTTCGTCGCTATTATCCGCAAATCTAAACACATTGTTTTCGGTAGCTTGAGGAAGGTTGATATTGAAATTCGGTGCCTGAAACAATCTCAGGGTTGGTACAGCACCTGATTTTAATTTTTTATTGCCAAAATACTTATTTTCAAAATGTTGATTACATATACGCGCTTTATTTAAATTTACATCCGGACCTAGATTACATTTTGCAACCCACAGACGACGAACATTTTCGTTTTTGGGAAATTTGAAAAGGCGAATAGGAAAATGCTCGGCGCCATTCCTGTACCCTTGCAAGCACGACTCTATAACGCACCTGGAGCCAGCTGGTCTATGGTCTTTATTTGGTATTTCCATAATATAATATATTAAAAATAATAATAAAAAGAAGAATATAAAGTATGAATAAGATATATGTAAATATGTTATAATAAAGTAGTAAATAGGTTATTTATTTGTATTGGATAATATAGTAAACAACTCAGTCAGTATATAAATTTATGAGCTTATGATTGAAATTTTAAAAAAATTTTAAATTTTACATTTTTTTGCTACATTTGTTAACTACATCTACATGTAAAATGTAGATAATACATCTAGAACAAATATTCTACATCTACCATTTAGATTCTACATCTCCTTCGCTAGGGGTTGCTCGCGCATTGCACAGGGCAGAGTGTGTGCGAGCGAGACAGAGAATGAATAGCGTAAGCAGCGCCAGAGGAGGTGGGGGAAGCAACTGAAAATTAATTTCTTTATTCTGGCTATAATAATGATCCGATCTGGTTCAGATTCGGCAATCTGATAGATATGGTCATTCTCTACGATACTGCGTTTTTAGTTTTATCGTATCTTCAAAATTGTGGATGCCACAGATTTTCGTCCTTTGTGAAGGCGGAAGGGGCGGGGCGAAATTTTGAAATACACTTGTAACAGTGTGATATCACATGAGTCTGGAAAAAATATTTCGTTGCTCTAGCTTCTATAGTCTCTGAGAACGAGGCGCTCAGCAAGACGGACAGACGGACAGACGGACAGACAGACAGACAGACAGACAGACAGACAGAGACTCGGCTATTGATGCTGATCAAGAATATATATACTTTATGGGGTCGGAAAATTTTCCTTCTCTGCGTTACACACATCGACTTTTACCACAAATACAGTATACCCCTTAACTCTTTTTGAGTACTGGTATAAAAAAAAAGGTTTTACAAATTAGCTAGGTCAAGGTGATGGTAGGTTAGGTTAGGTTAGGTTGAGGCGGCTGGCGGGATCGTTATGAACCCGACAAACTTAGGCCGAATCATTTCCCCTTCCCTTGTGAGACGTCATGTTATCCATTGTCCCATCCGGATGCCCTTATGAAGTTTGCGATCCTTCTGGGACTCATTGTAGACATGTTCGAGATGTCAGTTAAGAAGGGTGAGCCCAAGTATTGAATCCTCCTTCTACTGAGAGCAGGACAGGAGCAGAATAGGTGTTCCACCGTCTCCTCCTCGTCCTCATCTCTGCAGCTGCTAGAGAAGTCGTTATAGGGGCACCCAGCCTGTTTGCATGGGTGCCTATTAGCACTAAGCAAACAACACATAGAGGCGTCAAATCGACTAAAAACTGCTTGCATCAAATTTTTCGACGATTGGCTCCCAAGCCTTTCGGTCGGGAGCCGATAGCTTCGGCAGGGACTCGGCTCTCTCCGGGTTGAGCCGAGAGAGAGCGTCTGTGCAGCTGTGTCAATATAAACCGTGTACGTGTGTAGCTATGCCTGTGTGTGTGTCGAAGGAAGGTTACCTTAAAATAAGAAATTTTTAATTTTTTGGTTGCAGGTGGCCTGGGATTTCAATGTGTGCGTATAGACGTATTTTTACACATGATAGCTATCTCTGTATGTGTTTTCTCGGACTCTGACGCCGAGCAACGAAAATCTTTTTGTCATTGCGAGTCATTGCCTAGCTGGATTGCGTTGCTTCAAGTCGGTTTTGAACAGCCAATTGCGATATTTCGATTTAATAATATCATCATTTACATACATATTTATATTGTTCTTATTATTATTACTATACTATTTTTATACCCGTACTCAAAAAGAGTTAAGGGGTATACTGTATTTGTGGTAAAAGTCGATGTGTGTAACGCAGAGAAGGAAAATTTTCCGACCCCATAAAGTATATATATTCTTGATCAGCATCAATAGCCGAGTCTCTGTCTGTCTGTCTGTCTGTCTGTCTGTCTGTCCGTCTGTCCGTCTGTCCGTCTTGCT